>JARYZH020003070.1:0-12360 GCA_030021035.2 Notholithocarpus densiflorus
AAACCTTTGATCTCTCTCTCTCTCTCTCTCTCTCTCTCTCTCTCTCTCTCTTAGTGTGTGTGTGTGTGTGTGCATGCCTGTAGGAGACCGTCAAATTTATTTTATCAAGTAATCACTATCGTTTGTTCATAATTTCAAGATCAACTTTCTTCTAATGCTCTAATGTACTCCAGTTTTTGATCAACTTGAGATTTAGTCTTTGGTTAGTAATTTTAACTCTCATATAGTTATTTCCTATTACTGTAGCTAATTTTAACTGTATAGAACTTACACTGAAATATGCTGGAGTTGCTGCTGTGGATTTTGAGTTTAAAATGACATCCAAAAAAATATAACATGACCGGTGAACATTCTGTTCTTTATGAAACTGCATAAATATGGGTGGATGCTATAAATGGCTGGGGGTTCCTTGCAATGCATTCAACTGCAAGATATGCACATCATATTGCAAACATGTAAGCATGAAATACATATGTTTAATCTATTGATGATCATGGAATGCATTCATTTCTTTCTTCTTGGTTGGCTTGATAATTAAGACGTGAGTGATGTTTATTAGAGATCTCTCCATCTTGTTCTGCAATGGGGAGATAGTAGCACTTCAATTGAGCTACAGAAGTTTTCATGTTTCCATTTGAATTCATAGTTACGTTGTAAATTTTCTATGAGCGACTATTTTTTCCCTTCTCATTTACCATTTTCTCTGTTTGTAAATTCTTGAATACCAGCTATAGATATTATATTTGTTACAAACTTTGTTGAGAGTGATTATCTGGAGGTCTGAGATGAGAGTGATTTCCATGTGCAGTGGTTCCAAAAGCCTTCCCAAATAGGTTCTATTATGGGTGGTGAATTTGAGAAACAACAATTCACCTTTAGCACGATGTATCATCAATGAGCTCGATGTTTTTCTTTTTGTATTGTTTAGAAAATAACTTTGAAATACATTTTTTTGAAAAATAATTTCAATAGATATCAAATTGGTTGGTAATTCAACTATAAATAACACATTTAAAGGCAATTCAACATGTAAATATCAAATATGATGGAGGGTAGGAAATGGTCAGAAGATTAAGATTTGGACTGATAAATGGCTTCCTAGTTCCTACCCTATCGACCTTTAAGGTCACTTCTCCTTTAAATTTACTAGAGGAACATGCACGTGTATGTGAGCTAATTAATTGTGATCGTGGGGACTTGAAGGTTCAGGTGGTCAAGTCTGTGTTTTTTTTCACATGAGGCTGAAACTATTCTGGGTATCCCTATTAGTTCAGCTCTTTCGGAGGATTTTGTGATTTGGAATGCTACACCTAATGTTAAGTTCTTAGTAAGGAGTGCATATAAATTGGCTATGGACTGGTGGTAACAAGTTGAGAGAGGCTGTAGCTCTAATGATGGGGCAGTAAAAAAAAAAAAAAAATGACAAAGATATGGAGCTTACAACTCCCCATGGTTAAGCATTTTGCTTGGAGGGCTTTGTAAAGATATCCTCCCTTGTCTTTCTAATCTTAAGAAGAAAGGTGTTTTGGTGGATGATAGGTGTGAGCAATGTGATGAGGAAGTGGAATCTTTGGGTCATCTGTGCTTAAGCTATAGTTTTGCTGCTAAAGTACGGGGAGTTATCTTTTATCTTTCAAACTCAACACATAATGCAGTTCCAGTCCTTCATGAACTTACTTTGGTTCCTTTGGGACAGCCAACAATGCAATGATGATACTCTCTCTTGCTATTGTAATTGCTTGGGCTATGTGGACTCGGAGGAATGAGAGAAGAAATAGCAAGAAAGTTTTATCGGGTCCTATGCTAATTCAATGGGTGGGGCGGTATATTGCTGAATTTTCGGTTTGCCACTGAAAAAACGCTCTTGTTAATGAGGCTTGTTCTCTTGCATGGGTTCCACTTGCTGCCCCTTTGTACAAAGTTAATGTGGGTGCTGCTATTTTTTCTTCTCAAAGGACATGTGGGCAGGGTCGGCATAATGTGTTTTGGGGCATAAGACAACAATTTTGAGTGGGGCCTTTTTTAAAAAAAATTAAATATTAAAATTTTTTTAATCGTAGATTTTTTTTTCCTCACAAAAATAGTTTTATTTGTTAACAAAATAACAACAAGTGTTAATGTGGACCCATATAAGAGTATACAAGTAAATTTTTTTTATAACGAATCAACGAAATTCTCAACCAAAAAAAAAAAAAAAAAAAAATTTGAAGGTGAAATTTATTTAAAAAATTAAAACCCTAAGAGATAAGTACAGATAGTTCCATGATTACTAAAAATAATAAAATAAAATAAATTTATGGTCCTATGCTACTCCACATCCCATGAAAATGAGTTTACCTATGTGCTGTGTCAGAATTTAAAGTAATTACCAAGAATAAAATAAAGAGAAAGTAAAACAGGATAGCTTGAATTATGAGAAAGTTTAGGAAAGAAACAATCTAGAGAAGTAACAAACCTGAGGATCAGACTCAAATGAGGAGAAGAAGGTTTGAAGCGCAGTAGCTACAGCTTCAAAACAATTTCTTTTTTATGCTTTAAATAGAGAGTGGGGCAAAATTTCCAGCAATTCGTGCAAGAAAAATTGAGGTCTGAGATTGAATATGTATGTAATTTTTGTCTTTAAATTTTATTTGTTTTGTTGAGAGAGATTAGTTGTTTGGTTGAGAGAGAGAGTGTGTTTTTTTAGCTTCTCTGTGTGGGAGTTAATGAATTCTACACTGAAAAACACCCATGGAGAAGGTGAAAGGTTACACATCTAACGAAAAATTTATTTGTTCTAGTTTTTTCTTTGATAAAAATTTATTTTTTATTTATTGGTTAAAATTTTGGGCTTAATTAATACTTTCGAGAAATAGATCCTATTGGGTAGAAATAATGTTACAATATACAACATTTTTCACAACAACTGAGTTAGCAAATTTTGGTTTTTATTGATTTTATTTGGGTCATTATTGACATTATTTTATCATCTAACATTTTGAGACTTAAAAATTTTTGATTGGTTGAAATTTGGGGCCTTTTTTTGCTGAGGGGCCTTAGGCGATCGCCTCAGTTGCTTAGCATGTTGAGCCGGCACTGCATGTGGGGTGGGAGTTGTGATAAGGGATGAGATGGGGTTGGTGGTTGGTGCTCTTAGCAAGAAGTTAAATCTGCCTTTGGGGCCAATGGAAGCTGAAGCTAAATCTTTTGAAGAAGGCATTTTGTTTGCGAGAGATATTGAGGTTGATTCTCTTGTGGTTTCTAATGCTATTGCAGGGAGAACGTCTTCTCCATCATCGATTGCCTCTGTAGTGCATGGAATTATTTATTTTTCCCATTCTTTTTGTAGTTTTGAGGTGTCTCATATGCGTAAGAATGACAATTATCTTGCTCATTTGTTAGAAAAACATGCTTAGAGTATTGAGCAAAATATTATTTAAATTGAAGAGATAGAGCCCTTATTTTTTAAAACAAACTCTTTCAAATGATGTATCATCTTATTTTATTTTATGATATTTCCAGTTTCCTATCAAAAAAAAAAAATGCAAATATGAAGGAACCCTTCAAAAAATCAATTTTAATATATATATATATAAATAAATAAATTAGGCTAATATTTTTTTTTTTTTTTTTTTTTAAAAAGAGGTCAATCTTCTGCATCAATGAAAATGACAACCTTATGTATCAGGCTAATTCAATGGTTCACTTTAAAAAGAGTTTGTGCAAATGCGTGGTTTTAAATATTCGAAGGTCGAAAATGGCCTTCCAAGGAATGACTAACGCAAAAAATCTACAACAAATCTACGATTTTCCATTTACCACCAAAAATGACCATATTGCTCATCTTAAATGTTCAAAATTACAAAAATAAACCCTAGTAATTAAACGAAATTTGAAAGTGAGAGTTTCACGTACTCGTCGTCGAGATTGAAGGTCTGGGACAAAAACAGAGGCCGAAGGATAATGGTAGTACCCGGATAAAAAAATTTAATATGCTCGATCTGGCATAGGGCAATCTATAGTTGTCTTGGGAATCTTACTGCTTTGGTTCTATTTGCAATATATGTCAATCAAGGTAGTCAAAGTCACTATGTTTGGAGCCACACCCTTTTCTACCATTGTGAATTACAATGTTTTTGTTTGTTCATGCTTATTCAATTTACTAGCAATAAAGTTGGATTTATAAAAAAGTTTATGATAGGTTTGAATGGGATTTCACTTGGGGTATAAACAGGGACGGAATCAGAATTCAAACTTAGGGGGTCAAAGTTCTATGTTCTTAGATTTTAAAAAATTGGAATATCAATACTAGAGGTTGATAAAGTTGCATTATTAGCATTAATTTATTAATTATTATTTGTATTTTTTCATTTGAAAAAAAATTTAATAATAGGATTTTATAATCAAAAGTTTTGCAAGTCAATTGGCACGTCTTAATATTTTCAAAGTCTAACTAATGTGTAAATGAAGTGATCAATATGTGGCATAGGAGTTGTCTCTTTGGCTATAAGGGTTGAGTCATTTGAGAGGGGCATAGAGCTCTCAAGTGAGAGGGAGAAATTGGGTAAAGGTTATTGGGTTTTTGTGATTTTTTTTTTTTGCTAGAATTTGTAATTAATTTGTTGTTATTGTTTTTGCTTAGATCGGATTTATGATTTGTCTAAAGATTTTTCTTATTATCTGAATATGTGCATTTTTTATTTATTTATAGATTTTGCTTGTTATCTATTTGTTAGATTTCTTGGGTCAATTTGTAAATTTTTTGGGAAGAGGGGCTAAGTATATAAATTTAAGAGCCAAAATTAAAATTCTTTTTGTTAATACACATAGTTCCATCCCTGGGTATAAAAAAGTTTTGACTTTTAGCACAATAAAGTTGTAGTTCTCTATGATAATTCATCTCCACCTGTGAAATACAGATTGCAATCTTTAAATTTTTGACGAATTAAGGGGGTGTTTGGTAGAGTAGTTTGAGAATTGTTGTTTGTAGTTTTTTGAAATACATGTGGGTGAAAAAGTGTGTGAAAATGTAAAAATATGAGTTTGAACTTACTCACCAAACAGACTCTAAGATTTTAAGAAATTAGAATAGTAATTAATATATAACCGACCTGTGTTAGACAGCCAGTAGATCACAGCTACTAATCTAGCAACTTACGAGAGAGGTGTTTCTGATGAATATGTTTCGATGCAATGCCATGCAGTTGTGAGGGTCCCATGTTAGACTGGTCCTGGAAGAAGAGTAAAATCACCAATGTAAGGAGTCCATGGAAGAAAGAAAAGAAAATCCCAAGTTACAATATTGTTAAAAACCATATCTTGCAAACTATCCTGAACATCAAAATTCAAAACAACTTGGAATAGTTTGTGGTCTGAAATGTAGCTGCCCCTACAAGCACACAATAGATAGATTATCATTATTTAACTTCATTGCAGAAATATTATTAAAAAAAACCCCTATACTGAACTCAACTCTAAGCAAAACATGGTAGAATGTCATACCATCCCGTGCAACGTTTGTTGAGCTAAGTAATGGACATCGTGGATAGGAGCTATAGAGTTCAATTGTCCCTACAACAACAACAACAAAAAGAGCCCAATTTAGATATTGCATTTAAAACAATATTCAACAAATACGTTAGCTAGATATGCATAACCAACCCTTGCATATTACTCCCTCTGTACTAATTTAAATATCTTGTTTCCCTTTTTAGGACCTCCCAAAATAAATATACAGTTTCTAAAACATGCTTTACAATTTTCTAAACTATCCTCAGCTTGTTTTCTAAGCTCATTTTAGAAATTTTGGGGGGTGTTTTGGTTATTAGTGGGTTTTTAGCATATTTTTGGATGTTCAGGGATATTTTGGTAATTTTGAAAGTGTAGGGGTATTTTTTGGGTATTTAAGGGTATTTTGGTAATTCTGGATGTCAAGAGGGTATTCAAGTAGTTTTAGAGGTATTTTGATCATATTGGGTTAAATGGATAGGTTACTAATTAAATAGGTTGGGTGGATAATGTGTAATTAATTTATATATAAATTGGTTATAAATGGATAAATGGGTAATTACACACCCAACCCATTTATGACCCAACCCACCTATTTGACACTCCTACTATCTATAAAAGGATTCTCCTCTTTGAACTGGATTATTATGTGGTTTAAAAATACTCTCATTAATGAAGGGTAACTTCTCTTAAAAATAAGGTCATAAATGTCAAATAAGAAATTTCATTTTGAATTCAAAAAGAGAACTCCTAAAATTTAGGATTTTTTTTTTCTTCAGGTTCATCTTTTTATTTCCTAAAATTTAGCATTTTTTATTCTTTTTTTCATTCGAATAAAACTAAAGCACCCCCAATTTAAAAAATTAAAAATAAAAAACTAAAAGAACTCTTAAAATTTACCCTTTTTTCTCTCACGTTCATCTTATTTTTCTTATCCAAACTTTTCTATATATCATTACACTACTTTCAAACACATGTTCAAAAAAAGAAAAATTACAATTACTATTTATCTATAAAATTTATCATTTTTATTTGTTTGAAAATATATATATATATATATATTTCCAAATTATAATAGATGCAAATTATTAATTTTTACCCAAAAAAAATAGAAGAGCTTTTGAGCATGTGCAACATGCTTGCTTAGAAGCTAGTGTGTGTGTGTATATATATATATATATATATATATTAGGTACAGTACCTTAGGTGCTGTTCCTTAGATTCCCCTCTTAAGATTTTGTCATGTGGCTACTTGACTAAAAAATACACTTCTATTCCATAAAAAAAATCTACATGGCAGAATTTTAAGTGGGGAACTTAAGGAACAGCACCTAAGTACTGTACCTAAGTCTTGCCATATATATATATATATATATATATTATCTAGGTTTATTTATATTGGACTCATCGTTTTCTACACTAAATTAATTTACTACAAAAATTTTAAAAATTTAGATTAGATGGGGCACATAGCACAAAATTAGACTCTAATTGAAATTCAATTTTTACACTAAATTAATTCACTTGGCACAAAAATTTAAAAGTTTAAATTAGATGAAACATATGACGCAAAATTAGACTCTAATTGAATTTCAATTTGAAATTTAATTGGATTTTTTCTCAACTTTGACTGTTAATACTTCCTCAAAAAAAAAACTTTGACTGTTAATATATATATAAACTGTGTGTAACTCGTGTATATGCACTTATATAATTTAAAGACAATCACAATTACACAAATTAAATTATACATTTTTTTTAGAAATGTTCAAATTCTACTTAATATTAGCTTACACATTTTTTAAACCATACATTTTTAAAATATGTAATAGTTTCTCTTCTTCTTTTTTGCACCCGATAATTCACTTGCCACAAAAATTAAAAATTAGATGGACATGTGACGTAAAATTGGATTCCAATTTAAGTTCAATTTAGAATATAATTAAATTTGGACTCTTTAATTTTACACTCAATAATTCACTTAGCACAAAAATTAAAAATTAAATGGGAAATATGATACAAAATTAAGAATCCAATTAAAACCTTATTGAATTTTTTCTGAGTTTTGGCTTTTAATATATCAACAAAGCCTAACTGGATCGGTGACATCAATATGCAATGAAAGCATTGCTTGTGTATTATCTGACGGGAACTTTTTGTAAGTTTATTTAAGGTTGAAATACAAAACTCGTCCTCTAAGTTTCATAACTTTTCATTTCAGTATTCTAAATTTGCATTTTGACATTTCAGTACTCTAATTTCAATCATCATCAATTCAGTCATCCTTTAACTATCCGTCCAAAGTTGTGCGTTAACTCACTTTTTTTTTCTTAATTTAAAAAAAAAAAAAACGTTAATAAAAAATAAAATTAAAAAAAAAACCCAGAAATTTAATTAGGCAGAATAAAATATTAAATTCAAACAATAGCATATTTTGGGGAAGGAGATAATAAAGAACCGGTGCGGAGGTGATCGTCTCTTTGTTGCCGACGGTGTCGTAGTATCTCTGTAGCCGGCGGTGGGACCCACACGTGTAGCCGTATCAAAGCTCAATAATTCTAATAATGGCGTGACCCATTCTTCACAACCATGTTTCTCTCTCTGCCTCACTTTACTCCTTCACAGTCTCTGTAAGTTATGCTCACTTTTTTTTTTTTGGTAACTTTGGATTTTGGAAATTATGATTCATTCATTCTGTTCTTTGTTTGCTGAATTTATTTGTGATTAAGTAACTGTCATTTTGTATGTGAATGTTCTGCTTTATGAAATGGGCAGTGCTTTTATGATTTCCTCTTTTTATTTTGCTTTGTTTACAGTGTGAAACTTGGAAAACATTTGTTTGTTTATAAGCTCTATACAACAAAATACACAGTAGCAATGCTCTCTGACAAACAAAAAAAAAAAAAAAATCTTCCCATTGAATGACCTTGCAATTCTCTGAATCCATATATTACCGATAGCACACTTCAACTTATCAATACCCACTTGAGAATAGAGCATGCTAATTGGTGAAACTGCCACAATGCATAAGATTGCTCCGAATTCTGTGAGTGAAAGAAGAACACTCGAACAATAATGATCGCGACTCTCTATAAAGTTTCTATAGAACAAGCACTTGATATCACCCCCATATCCCCATTTAAGAAGCGATAGCCAACTGATAAAAGAGTGTTTAGGAATACAAAGAGGTTGCCAAATCAGTTTATCCCCATTTACTATCTCATGTTTAACTCAAATCTTATTCCAAGCAGAAGAATATGAGAACATACTAGATTTAGAGAGAATCCAGTGAGCAGAATCAACACCTGCTATTCGAACTTGTGAAAGACCAGCTTGAAAAACTACCACCTGATCTGATCTAGCTGGGGGACAGATCAAGTTATCATCTTGAAGAACACTCGAGAATTTAGCATCATAACTACTCACTGCTTCATATACCAATCTGAATTCAAACTCTCGAAATGAAGCACCTTTAGGATGCCAGTTACCATGCCAAAGTACAGTTCTTACTCCATTACCAATAGAATGGCTAAATGAAGGTTTAACCATCTCTCTAAGCTTTAGTATCTATGTGGACATACCTAAAGCTTTTGCCTTTAAGAGATAGGTGTGTACCCTTGCAACCCACAAGGAACCTGCCTGTATAAAGAGATTCCATACATGCTTAGTAACATCAGCCTTATTCCAGTCCTAGAGCTTTTTAAGCCCCAATCTTCCTTTTGATTTAGAAAAGCAAACCACATCCCGTGCAGCTATGCCTGCCTCTAGAGACCATAGAATCAGCACCTGTTGACAAAAATCTGTTGAAGCACCTCTCTATCTCTTTGATCGCTTTAACTGGAATAATGATGATATTAGTCCAGTAAATTTGAATACCATAGAGCACGGATCGTATGAGTTGTAACCCCCCTGCAAAAGAAAGTTTTCTATCACACCAGGAATTTAAAGGAGTGCAGTCACTACTAGACAGTTTTCTAGATATCAAATGCAAGCCTAAATATCTAAGTGGCAGCTGGCCTTCAACAAACTTCAAGAAAGATAATATTTGGGCCATTGTACCTTCACTCTTGCTGGTGATTGTTTGAAGACATGAAAGAATTTTCAATTCGTCTAACGCATTTTTATGATGCTAACAGAGCCTAGGTGAGAACTAGTAAAGACCATCACCAAAACATAAATGGCTAATTGGAGCTTTTCACTCTAGGATGAGGATGAAACTTGATGCCTGCTGCATTAGTAGCCCTAGACATCATGAGCTTTGTAGAAGCCTCCATAGCAGTAACAAACAAAAAAGGGGACAAAGGATCACCCTTGCTCAATACCCCACAAGAATACCATTAAAGACAACAGAGAACTTAGGTGAAGTGATGCAAACATCCAACACATTGCACAAATCTTTCAGGAACACAACAGGCACACAAGCACCTCAGAATTAATTTCCAGTCCACCGAGTCATCAGCCTTCATTAGGTCTACTTTAATAGCAAATTTGCCTGGCCCCTCTTCTTTATGATAGTCGTTCACCGATTCTTGAGCCTGCAAGAGAATGTCTCTGCCATGCTATGACCTGGAATAAAGGTTGTCTGAACAGGATTAACGACATCTAATAAGCACAACTTTAATGTGTTAGCTAATATTTTGTACACTTGTAGAAGATGTTGCAGCAAGAGATGGGCGTAAACTTCCCCATCCTTGAAGGATTTGGGACCTTAGGGACCATGAATATAGCGTGGAATTAACCTCACCTAATAGTTTACCTGAGGAAAAGGAGTTGACAGCAGCAAGAATATCCTCTCTAATGATCGCCCACGTAAAAAATGAGCGGAATAGCCATCTGGACCAAGGGCTTTGTCCCGTTTCATTGAAAACAGAGACCACTTGATTTCATCAGTAGTAACATCTGTTTGAAGCACTTGATTTTTATCCTCAGGAATACCATCCGGTATGAGCTGTGAAAGGCTTTCCAATTTGCTTTCATCTGACCTGGCAAGACAACCAAGGAATTTCAGGTAGAAACTAATAGCCAACTCTTGTACCATGAGGATCCTCCACTCTCCTGCCTTGTTTGTCATATAAACACCTAATTTGATTATTTTGCATTCCTAACTTTCAGAATTCCATGGAAAGTAAGCTGTTTTGGGCCCAGCATTACTTTAAGCAATGAAACAATGAAGCTTCTCCTTATCTTTCTGTAATAGTACCTGCTGACCTGGGAGGAGAAGAAGTCCTCTTTGTACATCCTCTAGATCCTCTCCTGCTTTTTGGACTTTAAGTGGAAGACCACCGAAAAATTCCTGGTGCAACTTCTTCAGCTCAACCTTAAGCAACTTCCATCTTCCTGCACAATCTAAACATGGGAACACCACCAATTTCTTTGCTATAAAGAGCTCTAGTTATCTTCATAAACTTAGGATGATCTGTCCAGAAATGAAAGAACTTGATTGGCTTGGGCCATAACTGATGACATTATGGAAAGACATATAAGCAGCAGTAGGATCTGAAATACCTGACAAAATGAATCCAACCCCAGTATGAGGAACAGTCAAATCAATAACAATTAGCAAAGACTGTCTAACTTCCTTTCTAGAATTGATCTTCCTCCCTCTTATTAGACCTAGTGTATAGTGCATTAATGTAAGGATGATCTAACACTTCTAGCTCCTGAAATCATTGACGAAACACATCCTGAAACAGAGAAAATTTCTAATTCCAAATCTCTCCTCCACACCCCTTACACAGTTTAAATTTTAAAATCACCACCAAGCCATGGTTGCAGGAAAGTTGGCTCTGATACCAATTGTTAGGTTCTTGGTAATTCAGAAATGGATGAAAAGAAGAATGGAAAAGAGAAGAAAAATGAGAGTTACTTTGAGGGAAACCATCTCCTAAGCAGTAGAAAGAATTAGAGAGGAATAGAAAGAACAAACTTGGTTAATTTTCTGGATAGCCTTTCTCATACATTCCTTAGCATCTTATATGCAATCCCTTACATTTTCCTGCCTAAGAATATCAACTAAATAACTGAATCTAGCTGACATCATAACTGACATCAGCTTAACTAACTAACTAACCAATACACCAGCTATACTATTATACATTGCAGCACAGGTAACTTCCTGTACATTATATTTGGATTCCTAACATTCCCCAAGGATTCTTACCTGCTAGACATTTGAGGTTAAATCAAATCAGACCATAGTTATCTTCTAGTATAAAGAAGCAGAAACAGACTGCCCCTTAACCATAGTGATTTCACAATGAATTACTTTATGACAGCTATGGAAAACTTTTTCCTCAACAGCATCACAATTCTAACAAAATCAGATCCTCCAAGCTCATGGCAACCATAATTGTTAATGAACCCCCAATTAGGAACAATGCAATCTTTAATACATGAAGCCTTCTCAGCCTTAACCTTTGTTTCAACTATTAAAAAAGCTTAGAGATTATATCTTTTAACAGCAGCTCTTACTTCCCTCTGTTCATGCAATTATGCTTTGCACTTGAAGGATTAATTACACTAGTCTAATATTAGTTTGCTTCTTTAAGATTTGTTGTTGACTATCTTCCTTATAAAAGTTGTGAAAGTTTGTTTAAAAATGATTTACATTTCTTTAAATTTTTTTAGTTATCATTGCAAGTAATACAAATTTATTCTATTTACTTTTAATTTAATTAATTGTTAACTTAGTTATGATGTCATCCCAGTTTAAATAACCTTTTTAGACTGGTTGTTTGGTCTGGTTTTAAAAAATTGACACCTAAGCCAGAAGAACTAAAAGAAGTGGCATATGAGTTTCTATAACATATAACAGAACAAAAAACTACAGTGACTCTACAAGATTACCTGAATGCCTGCAAATATGTCAAAGTC
>JARYZH020003071.1:0-12359 GCA_030021035.2 Notholithocarpus densiflorus
AAACCATTAATTTTAAATGAGGGGTGAGGATTTAAAGAAATTTACCTAGTAGAGTACCCTAGGAACTCTAGAAGATCTGAATCCGAAGTGGATATAAGGTTTGGTGCTTGAGTTGTTTAATATATGAAAATCCAATTGGTTGTTGCGACTTGCGAGTATATACACTTTCTGTTGGTGCAAACACAATGATAATGGAAATAACACAAAGAGAAACTGAATAATACTTCTGAATTTTATTAATTTAAAGAGAGAAATTACACAATACTATTTGGACTGAGGCGCGGTACTCGCTCTCTTTAAGGAGATTCAAGCCCTTGGTTGGCTAAACTTTGTAACTGGTGCAGACCTTCTTTGATTTGTCTCCCCCAGGATACAACAGCCCAACAAGTGTCGTATGGCTAGAACAACCTCTGCACAAGGTGTTCAAGCCCAAATCTCCACCGGAAAGAACACCCTTCTTTACCAAGAACCTCTTTATTTTTTTTAGAGTATATTTTCGCAGCTACTTGGATTGGGTTTGAATGAGTCTATTTATAGGCTCAATGGGCCTCACGAAATTACTACCCAATTAATCTGATTAATTAGGTCCATTATTCTGATGTAGTGGGTGTTACAAGATTAATTGCTGGATATTAATCTGATGGGTTGGAGTTACATAATTAATGGTGAGATAAGGAGTTTATGAAGAATGAAAAGGCCCAAACGAATTGTCCATTAAGTGGGTTAATGGCTCTTCATTTTCCATAATAAAAATAGAGACAATTCATGTTATCTAGCCCAATATTTGAGGCAATTCATGTTAGCCCATTAATCACCACAATTAAAAAGAATAAAATAGTCTCTCTCCTTTTCAATGTGGGATTAAACATTTTCACTAACTCCTCATCTTTTATATTCACTCCCACATCTTTACATTTATGTTGTAATATTTATTTATTTTAATTAATTAATATTAAAATGCTCTAACACTTTCCGTGGCTACGGTCATTCCCTTAAATTTTCCAAAGTGCACTTGTTGCGTTCTTTCATCTTGGCCTACATACATGTGGAACACTTTAGAGCACTAGCAGCAGTGGTGCTAAAAAGCTAAAAAACTATTTTTAGCACCACTACACATAAAAAACGGGTTGCAGTAGGGGAGCTAAAGGTAAAATTTTTACCTTCATTGCTATAGTGCATATCTATATATGGCTGTGCACTGTAGTTGAGAGTTATAAAAAATAAAAATAAAAAAATAAAAATAAAATAAAATAATTCTCCAGCCAGATTAAAATAATATATTTTTGTTTATTTTTTTTATAATCTTTTATTCTCCAAACCGTGCCTCTCTCAGACTCACTCTCTACTCACTCTCTCAAGCACTCACCTTCTCTCAAAACTCTCTCAAGCTCACTCTCTCAAACTCTCACCTCTCTATCTCACCACCGCCGGCCTAACTCGATCCTCAACGTCACCACCCACCGAAGCTCGACGTCACCGACCCATCAGCCGACCCATTTCGTTAAACTCCCAAGCCACCGATCAGCCTCAGACCCATGCTGTCGATTCGCCTTAGACCCACGCCGCCGATCCACTTCTCTGATGCTCTCAAACTCAATCTTTCAAACTCTCACCTCTGAACTCTCACCTCTCTGTCTCGCCGCCGCTGCCGCCGCCAATCCACGCCTCTGACCCAACTCACCTTTAGGTCAATTGTCTCTGTCTTCTTCATCTACATGCTTGGGATTTTTGATTTGGGTATGTGTGTATCTATAAATATAGAATAGCGATAGTGGCAGCGGTAGTGATTGCGGTGGCGGTGGCAGTAGCGGCAGCGGTTGCGGGTGGTTATGATTGTTGTTTATTGTAGTGGATATATTATTTTATTGTAGTAGATATATTATTTTATTGTGATGTTTATATTATTTTATTGTGTTGAAAGCTAAAATAGATCCACTACTGTAGCATGTTTTGTAAAGTGAGTAGGTAAAATAGATAAAGTAACTTTTGTGGTGCCAAATAACTAAATTTTTAGCTCCACTACTGTGGATGCTTATGTGGTAGGTCCAATGTGTTAAATAGCTTTTACCCCATTTAGGCCGACTCAACAACTTTAAGGATTTAAGGCGAAAATTTTAAATGCATTTTTTTTATATTTAAATATTAATTAAATAATATTTATTGAATTTTTTTTTATATTTAAAATCTATTTTTCTTGCATCTTGAGATGTAAAATTACTAATTAAGTTTTTGTTTTTAAATTCCTCAAACATTTTTTTTTCAATCAATAATATAACTAATTCACTTAATTTTAATAAACCTTAAATAAGATTTTATTAATTGGTATGATAACTTATAATAAAGTAAAAAAAGACTATTCATGCTACAATGGGTGGGTTAGTGTCTTAGGGAAGTTAGTTTTAGCGTGTGGGGCCGTGGGTCATGTGGCTGTGTGCTAGTATGCTATGGGCAGTGTTCTACTGCAATCAGCTATGCATGTGGTGTTGTGCAATGTACTGTGGGGGCCTTTTGTTTTTTTGTTTTTTTTTTTGTTTCTCTCTTTTTTCTCTTTTATATTTTAGGATATAATGGACCATTTTTAATGCATTCTATTGACCAATAAAAGGACTTAAATTTTTTTAATTAAAATATATAGATAAATATTATATATATATTAATACAAATGGGGGTCTTCTTTTATTTAGGGGCCTTAGGCGATTGCATCACTTGCTTTTATGCTTTCAGCTGGCCCTGATCCCATCCATATCCATAGCCTAATTTTAGCACAGAAATATATATATATATTTATTTATTTATATATCCATAGCCTAATTAACCCAAAACCTATCCCACAAATACAATGTTTAGTAGCATTCTTGAGCGAGACACATGCATGAGGAGCCGTGTAATGCATCACTTCATGACTTGCTAAAAAGAGAGTTCATTGTCAAATTGTCATCGGCTCAACTTCTTACCACGTGTGGTTTTTGTGAGCGACCATGACCCCGGCCCGCCAATTTTTTCTCAAACTGGGCCTAACTCGCGCGAATGAGTGGGATTGTGATACTCAAAGTGTCAAATTCACTGTAGAATGTACTCTCCACTAGATCGAGGGTTTTACATGGAGTCGCCACTTATTTAATTTAAATGGGGAAAAAAAAATTCTCTATAAAAAATGCTTTTGTTGTATTATTATATATGACAATTTACATCAATTTTGTAACAAAAATTTACAATGATTTTTTGGTCCTAGATATAGTCTAAGAAAGTAAATTACATTGCTTTGTTTCCTAGTTACATTCTAAAAAATGTAAAATTGCATATACAAGAGCCTAGTCTAGAATCCTTGATCTTGGTTTGAAGGCTAATTTACGAGATAGGAAGGGATTAAGCACCCATCTCGCCCGGTAAAACCGATCTCCTAGGTTAAGGTGGCCAATATCATGTCATGTCAAACAAATACAAACAATCTATCATATAAGCATGTTAATTTGTAAGAATTGTAAACAAATATGTGTTGGGGAAATTTAACGTAAAGAGAAACAAAAAGTGAGATTTGTTAGATAACAATGTAAATGTAAAGAAAGCATAAAAGTAATGACATGTTCATCCAAGAAATTAATGTAAACAAAGAATTCCTAGCCTAGACATGTTCATCTAAGCATGTGAAGGAAAACAAAATCGTCATGTTATTTGTCATCAACATAATTGCAAAAAAAAAAAAATTTTTAAAAAATTATTTTTTGGCCTACCTATTATCCAAGCAATCATGAGAAGAACAAAGAAAATCACCTGGACATGTTCATCCAAGTATTTAAGTGAAAATCAGAATGTTAATTAGACATGTTCGTCTAAGCATTTAAAAAAGAGAGTAAAACAACTACCTAGACATGTTCATCTAAGCATTTAAGTGAAAACTGCGCATTAGCCTAAAAGTGTCTAAGCATGTAAAAGGAACATCAATGAGATATATAGACATGTTCATCTAAGTATATCACCGGAACTTTAGAAAATTCAAATGTCATGTGTCAAAGGATTAGAGAATGTTATTACATTAATTTCATGTGAAAATGTATTGTATTACAAGAAATCAATTCAATATGTACATTTGTTAAAAATCAGCATGTGTTATGAGAACAATTTCAACATATAGAGTAAAGATCAAAGATCTAGCATGCAAAAGGAATTCAAGAATTTAGCATGTGATGGAAAACAAAAATCTAAGCATGTTGGAGGAAAAAGAAAATCAAGCATGTGACAAAAAACAAAAGTTTAAGCATGTTAGAAGAAAATGAAAATCAAGCATGTGACAGAAAACAAAAGTTTAAACATGTTAGAAGAAAATTAAAATCAAGCATGTGATAGCAAACAAGAGTTTAAGCATGTTGGAGGAAAATGAAACTTAGGCATAGGATAACCAACCAAAAGTTTAAGCAAACTCAACATTTAAGCATGAATATCAAACTAAAGGCTGGATATAAAAAATATATGAGATCATAAACTCAAGTCAATGCAATACATATAGTTTATATACATGTGACAGTACATATAGTTTATTAATATGATACATTATATAAACAAGATTAAAAAGAAAGGAACCAAGTAATGTAAAGAAAGCTTAATCAAAATCTACATATATTTTATGAGAACATGAATGAAAGCAATTTAGCAATTTGAGACAAACTATAATGAATCTTAATATTTTCTGAAAGACTAAAGAGAGAGCAAGAAATATAAGGAATAATAAACTAGTGCAGAAATTTAAAGAATATAATTAACTACTTACCAACATAGAACATAAATTAAAGGGGGAAGTGATCACTTAAAGGGCTAGTGAGAAAGCAAGGAAGTACTAAGCTACAACCAAAGTAAGAACAATAGTTGCACAACAGCTTTTCTTTTTTGCTTTCTCACTAGCTCTCCAAAGGGAATTGGGTCCCGAAAATGAAAGAGGTCTTCTCTATTTATAGGGGAAGGGATGGCTTAGCTTTAAAGCTAAGTTATTAGCTTTCTTCTGAAGCTAAGGGAGGAGATAAACCTGTTTAGATAAGCTGGAATGGATTTGGTGTTGATCCCCATTTGAATTTGAAAGGAAGTTGACGATGATGCTGAACTTGTGTTATCTTCTGCACCTGTTTCGTATTTGGCTCTAACTTTCTGCTCAAAATTCCAATTGATTTGAGATTAGTATTTTTTGAAAGTAAATTCAATTCTCTACAACTATTCCAGAAATAGAGAAAATCAAATTTCAACATTTTCCAGGCCAAAAATGCAATTCAAGTTGCTACTGAAAATAGTAACGTTTTTTGAGCATTTTTCTGTTTTTCTGAATTTTTCCTAGAATGTATCTATTTCTCTATACAACTTGTTTTTCAAAAGCTTTTTTATGAAGCTAAGGGAGGGGATAAGCCTATTAGATAAGCTTGAACAGATTTGGTGTTTGATAAGGATATTTTAGGCATAACGAAGAAGCCGATGGCCTCTTAGGACCTGACGATTTCGCATTAACAGACGGGGATCAAGGCGACGGTTCCACATGGCAAACGGACCGATGACATCTGACGAGCATCTCCATGAAGCTGACGAGGGATCTTCAGACGAGTGAAGAGGCCGACGGGAATGAAGAAGCCGACGAGTCCAGCGTGGCCTAGCTTGACCTCCACGGATATCTATACAAGGAAATGTCTTGTACCCCATGATTAACCCTAATCAAGGGAACCCTTATAAGGAAAGGATCCCGCAAAATATGTAAATTAATGAGGATTTTCCCTACAAGGAAAAACCCTCCCCGCCAAGAAACGAAAGTCCTCTCTAATCTACTGTAAAAACCCCAAAGTCCTTACAAATCAAGGTACGCATAATTTACCCCAGTTCTGGAACTCTAGAGTTGTGAAAGTTCTCTAACTTAACTTTCGGAGGGTATTTGGCCGGTATCACATCGGTACTCTCTGTGAGATCCTCCTCTTCTTTATTGCGCAGGTTTTGTCTAGAACACGTGAGGACTGTGTGATTTACTAACAATTTTTGGCATCATCAGTTGGCGCCGTCTGTGGGGAAGAACGAGAAAGCACTATCAACCATATTAACACTTCCCAGACAAAGAGTTGTATGATACTCACTCGCTCGATGGCAACCAACAACAATAACGGAGATGAACCCTGCACTACTGCCCTTGAAAGACAGGTACAAACCCTAGTCGCGGCTGTGGAACGCCTTACTAAGCAAAACCACGACCTGGAGGAACAGTTGCGCCAAAAGGATGCTGGGCCCAACAGTCACGAAGAGGAGCAAGAGAGCATCAGTGCCGAAAAGAGGGAACAGCAATGCCCTTAGCAGACAAGAGCAATAAGATACCAGCCGTCCATCCGTCTCAGATACAGCACCACCGCATATGGTCGCGGAGATGCAGAAGATGAAGGAGAGAATGGACTTCATGATGAACGCCCTCAAGAGGCGGGTATCAAACGACCTGGACGAGCTAGTCCATCAGACGGATTCGCCATTCACAGCACCCGTCACTTCATTCCCCCTTCCTACAAAGTTCCGTACACCACAGATAGAAGCCTATGACGGGTCAAAAGATCCCTTAGGCCACCTGGAGTCATTCAAAACTCTCATGCACCTACAAGGTGTGGCGGGCGAGATCATGTGCCAAGCCTTCCCAACTACACTGAAGGGTCCCGCAAGGGTGTGGTTCAGTAGGTTAATGCCCAATTCCATCGGTACCTTCAAGGAGCTGAGCGCGCAGTTTGCCTCGCACTTTATCGGGGGGCACAGGTATAAGAAGTCCACTGCGTGCCTGATGAGTATCAAGTAACAGGAGGACGAGACGCTGAGATCCTACATAACCCGCTTCAACAAAGAAGCCCTTTCGATAGACGAAGCTGATGACAAGATACTTGTTGCTGCATCCACCAATGGATTGCGGAATGGGAAGTTTTTGTTCTCCTTATACAAAAATGACTCGAAGACCATGTCAAACGTGCTTTATCGAGTTACTAAGTACATGAATGCTAAAGACGCGTTACTAGCTCGAGAGGAGAAACCCAAGAAGAGGGAAAGGCAAGAAGATGCACGACAGGACAGGGGATGGAAGACAACTAGAACCAGAGATCGAAGGGAGGATAGGCGCTCCAAACCCCCCGCTGGAAGGTTCACAAACTTCACCCCGTTGACTGCCCTAATCGATCAGGTCCTGATGCAAATCAAGGATGACACGACCTTGACGTGGTCCGGCAAGTTGAAGGGAGATCCCAGTAAGAGGTCCAGAGACAAGTATTGTCGTTTTCATCGAGACCACGATCACGACACGTTTGAATGCTATGACTTGATGCAGCAGATTGAAGCCCTTATCAGACAAGGAAAACTACAATGATTCATCAACAAAGAAAGGATAGACCCACCATAGGAGCAGGTTGCTAAAAGGGATAACAAGCGCCCTAGGCCACCTATAGGGGACATAAGGATGATTATAAGGGGCACCACGGCTTCTGGTTCATCTAAGAAGGCCCGTAAGACTTACCTTAGAATGGTTCAGAACGTCCAGCTGACAAGTTTTGTCCTAAAGATGGCACAGGTCGACAACCCTATAATTGGATTCTTGGAAGAAAACACTCGTCGTCTCCACCACCCACACGACGATGCACTCGTTGTTAGTATCCGGGTAGTGGACTACAACACTCACCGGGTCTTAGTTGATAATGGAAGCTCTGCTGATATCCTCTACTACCCGGCGTTCCAACAGATGAGGATCGAAAGAGAGCAACTCATACTAGCCAACGCGCAGCTCGTTGGGCTTGGAAGAACGAGAGTATACCCCCTCGGCGCGGTCACATTGCCCGTGACAGTTGGTGACTACCCTCAGCAAATTACTAAGGATGTTACATTCCTTGTTGTCGACTGCTTATCTGCCTACAATGCCATACTGGGCCGACCTACCATCAACTTATGGAGGGTCATGACTTCAACCTATCACCTAATGATTAAAAACGTTATTCTCACTATCTCTCCAGAGGGAATTGGATCCCGAAAATGAAAGAGGTCTTCTCTATTTATAGGGGAAGGGATGGCTTAGCTTTAAAGCTAAGTTATTAGCTTTCTTCTAAAGCTAAGGGAGGAGATAAACCTGTTTAGATAAGCTGGAACGGATTTGGTGTTGATCCCCATTTGAATTTTGAAAGGAAGTTGAAGATGATGCTGAACTTGTGTTATCTTCTGCACCTGTTTCGTATTTTGGCTCTAACTTTCTGTTCAAAATTTCAATTGATTCGAGATTAGTTTTTTTAATAGGAAATTCAATTCTCTACAACTTTTCCAGAAATAGAGAAAACCAAATTTCAACGTTTTCCAGGCCAAAAATGCAATTCAAGTTACTGTTGAAAATAATAACATTTTTTTAAAGCATTTTTCTGTTTTTTTGAATTTTTTCATGGATCATATCTTTTTCGCTCTCTAAATTGTTTTCTCAAAAGAGCAGATAAGATGCCATAAAGGAAAACATTTTTTTATTATTTCTTAAAAAAATAATGAAATAAAATGAAATCCAATCAAAATTCATACTTAGTTAATTTTAAATTAATTCTTGTTGGAACCAATCAAAATTAAGTGTTTAAAATAGGATGTGATCGGGCCCATTGTGTAGGTAAGCCATGATCATTGAAAATTGTTTGTATGATAACTTTTGATCAGGTGGTCCGATCAAAGCCCATGACATACCATTGTGATCGCTAGAGTATCAAGAATTGTTTTGTATCACAAATCTGAAGATTTACCTGTTGAAATTACGATCATGCCCTTGGTGTAACATTACTGTTTTGCCCTTAATATTGGTTAAATGCAATCTTGATCAATAGATGTACTTTACATACAATCTTGATCAATAGATTTTTTTTCTATTGTGGTCTGTGGAATGTTGGTCTCAACGGAAATACAATTGGTGGCTGGTGTCTAATTCCAGTGGGAGATCTTATATATGGCTTAAACTTAATACATAGAAGTTCAAAAAAGGGCCAAAATATTATTTTAATCCATAAAATATAGCTCAAAGTTCAATTTTCTTCCGAAAAATTATGTACTTCGTAGGGTCCGTTTGGATACAGCTGAAAACTGAAAACTGAAAACACTGTAGCAAAATAATTTTTAAATGTGTGAATAGTACCGTGAAACCCATTTTTAATGAAAAAGTTGCTGAAAAGTGAGGTTTGTGGGTCCTGTAAACAGTGCACGGGACCCACTGATGTGCTGAAAAGTCAAATATTACGACTACTGTTCATGAACAGTAGCCGTAACAGTGAAATTTGTCGCCCCACATTTCTTAAAATATACTTCCAAATCATACAAACTGTTTATTCAAAATGTTGGGTGAAAAGAATAAAGATAAATTAATGTTATAATAACTTCCTAAGTGGATAATTGAATAATATTGTACTATGATTATAATTATTTTGGAAAAGATAAGTAATATTGACAAAAGTGCATGTATTGAAAAGCTGTCATTTAGGCGTAGCCCTCAAAAAGGTAAATAAAAGTTTTATACTCATTCGTCACAAAAAATTTGGTAGTGTTTATTACACACTCATTTTTTGAACAACTCAAATCGAGAATTAAAAAAATGATTCGATTCTGTTCAAAAAATGAGTAAAACATTAAAACAAGATTCGATTTCCGATTTTAGTTATAAAAAAGAAAAAGTGTGTATATGTGTGTATGTATATATATATAAAACAGTTTTTATCTTGAAAAATTAGTGTGATTATAGTGAGAGTTGGGGGGCCAAGAGTTGGGAAGAGGACAAACAAGTTTGTACATAGAAATAGGAAGCCAGGTGAGTCACATTGGTTCAGTCATTGGTGAATGGTGACTCAAGCTTTAAGGGCCCCTACCTTGCTCTCCCTAGCTAGACCAGGGCACGTACGGTTGTCACATTTTAAATTTTGCACAAAGAGTATGTATGAGATCTTTCATATTTGTTTATTTATTTTCCACGTTCTTAGGGTCTGTTTAAATACCACTTATTTTGCTGAAAACTGAAAATTTATTACTGAAAACACTGTAGCAAATTATTTTTTAAAAGGCAAAACATTGTTCACGAATACTATTCATGCGTTTTTAGGTGTTGGCTGGTCCATGAACAATGCCATGGGACCAGCCAAAAAAAACGCAAACGCAGAAACATTGGTACACAAACGCACGCTTATTCACTTGGGTTATGCCATTTTGGCCATAATTGATAATAATTCACTCATTGATCGGCAATTATATATGTCCTATTTCAACTAGTGGCTTTCTGATTATGACAAATGCGTGGACTTCATAATTCAAACAAATCTATATTTCATTATTGCGTGGGTTAGAGCATTAGCATTGCTGGTGTAAAAAATTAAGCAATTTTTGGCACCACAAAAAACTATTTTATCTATTTTAGCATTCAACACAATAAAATAATATAAACAACACAATAAAATAATATATCTACTATAATAAATAACAACCACTGTTGCAGCATGATTTTTAGTATTGGTGGTGCATTGTGCACTGTAGCTTAATAGCCAAATTTTTTAGCTTTCCCTTCACCATTGAAATATGACTTTTTAGCACCACCAATGCTGATGCTCTAATTACACACTTAATTTGTCTATTGCCACATACTTTGTCACTTATTTAACCATGATTTATATATGTGTCCATATATCTTATATTACGTACATATGCAACAGCTATCACCTACCGGTATTTAATAAATAATAATTCAATCGTTATTTAACACGTTTAAATTAGGGTAAAGTATGTGTTGCTAGACTTTTCTATTATACCAGTTCTTCTATTAAAACTGTTTATATATATAGATATAATAAACCTTATTTGTTAGGAGTGTTTTACAATGTGTACGTGAGTTTATAATACTAATACCTTTACAGCTTGGTCAGCATCTTGCCTAACATTATTACATTAAAGTGTAAGAAAGAGAGAGAGAGTTAATAGTTCTTCGTCCTTAGTCCTTAGTCCTTCGTCCCGATAATTTTGGTCAGTCACTTGTGTATAAAGAAGTCAATTCTCTGATCCATAACTTGGTTCAAATTTATAGAATATTTATGAGTACAATAAAGGTGTACTAGAGTTTCTCGTATAATTGTAGGTTTCAGTAATTAAATTTATAATAAAATCTATTATTTCATTTTTGTGAGAAGAGAAAGTACATTTTGTTTCCAAACTATTAAATAGTTACCCAACTTAGGGTGAGTTTGGTTCAGCTTTTTGTAAAAGTGTATAATGAAAAAGTGGAGTTTTCAAAAAGTGCATAATGAAAAAGTGCATTTTCAAAAAGTTGAGTGTTTGGTAAAAGCTGTTAAAAAATGTTTTTTGAAAAAGCTGAATGTTTGGCTAGTACTTATAAAAGTGGCAGTTTGAGGGATAAATTACCAAAAAGGACAATGTATATATAAGAGCATCTCTAGTAGGTTAGACAAATTTTTGTACTGTTTGGACAATCAACAGTGACATTTATCTTTTGCCTACCCACTTTTTTAATCTTTATTTTTTAATCAAATTTATTCTTTTTTAATATTTATTTATTATTTTTCTATTCATTCTCAACAATTATATTTTTCAACAAAAAGTGTTAAATCCACAATATTTTTTGCAATACTTTCACAAGAATCATAACAAAATCTTATGTGGAAAGTTGTTACTAGTTCTAATTTGAACCCACCACTGAAATTATATTTTTACTCACCAATATTAACTAATTACTTAAAAAATATTGTGAAAATATTGTGGTAGTATTTTTCAATTGTGATTTCTAATTCTTTGCCTTTTTTTCATCCATACGTTTCCTTTTTCTTTTTCTTTTTTACTCTTGCATTTTGTACACCACACACGTATACCATTAGTATATCATCTCCTTTTTCTTTTCCTTTTTCTTTACTTCCACTTGATTCCAGAAGCTCCCTCATTCTTTTTCTTTACTTCCACTTGATTCCAGAAGCTCTCCGGCTCTCTCATTTTCTTCTCTCTTTTATTTATTTATTTTTTTCTTTTTCTACTTGATTCCATAAATTCTCTAGCTCTCTCTGTGATACTTGATTCCATAATCTTGCTTGCCTTTTGGTGTCATTATCTTCAAAGTTCAGACACGCATGGAGAGAGGAGAAATCATCTTTGCTCCACCACACCGCCACCGCTGCTTCTCCTCCTCATTGCGGAGTGCATGCAACCAGGGGTCATATCGGCTTCTTTTTTTCTTTTTTTTTCTTGATCATTTATTTTTGTTCTAATTTTTTTTTCTGTTCTTGATCTGCTGTTGTTGTTGTTTTGATTTTAGATTTGTTGTTTAAATTATATCAATTTTATGAGAGCAAGAATTTTTTTGCTTTTATTGTTGT
>JARYZH020003072.1:0-12358 GCA_030021035.2 Notholithocarpus densiflorus
CATTGTGACCTCAAGCCAAGCAATATTCTTCTCGATGATGAAATGGTAGGACATGTAGGTGACTTTGGCTTGGCAAAATTCCTTCATGATGCTACCCAGGATTGTTCTACTAATCAATCCAGTTCCATTGGGGTTAGAGGAACAATTGGTTATACTCCTCCAGGTATATATTTAATTCTTAAGTTTTTTTTTCCCTTCTCTCCCATGGTTCCTTACAATAGTTTCAAGCATGAAAAGAAAGTTTTAGTAAGGATTTATTATATCTAGAAAACAGAATATGGTATAATCTTTAAAAGTTGTTAGATTTTTTTCTTCCCCACTTTTAATTGTATGAAAACATGCTTATATTATAATTAATTAATTAATTTTTTTTTTTTTTTTTTTTTTTTGTAATTGCAGAGTATGGTATGGGAAATGAAGTTTCAATATATGGTGATGTCTATAGTTATGGCATATTATTGTTAGAAATGTTCACAGGAAAAAGGCCAACTGATAGTATTTACCAAGATAACTTAAACCTTCATGATTTTGTTAAAGCAGCTTTGCCCAAACATATCATTGACATTGTAGATCCTTTTCTTCTTTGGGAAAGACAAGAGGAAGAGACAAGGAATGACACTCGAAATGAGGATCCAAATGGAAGTTTCAACATTCAAGAATGCTTGATTTCAATACTTGAAATTGGAGTTGCTTGTTCCACACAATATCCAAGAGAAAGAATGAATATCAATGTTGTTGTAGTTGAGCTGCATAAAATTCGACAAAACATTCTTTAAACTAGCATACCCAATGCAACGACTTCAAGCTACAGGTAAATTTTGTTTTCTCATTGGGATATAGAATTTGGTAATGTCTCCACCCAGACCACATGATCTAACTTAATGAGGCAACTCCAAATGTTTATGGGAAGATGGGGATAAGGTATCATATAGTGATTAGAAGGCCACATTCTTTCATATTAATGCTTTTTTTTTCCTAGCAAAACTGAGAAGAATGAAGCCACTTAAAAATTGATATGGTCATTCAGCTATACATACTACATAGGATTAGGAATGAGCCCAATTAATACCTAAATGTAAAATGTGTCTTTTGTCCTTTAAATATATAGCTTGTTTAAAAAAAATTTCAAGAACAAAAAATCCAAAGCGGCCTAAAATGCTTTGTCATTTGGGTGATTTCCACTATTGGAACGAGGGAGATCACAAAGTTAACTAATTTGTTGGACAATCATCTTTTCTCAAAAGAAAAAGAAAATAAATTAATTTCTGGCTTTTTTTTTTTTTTTTAGAACTTATGGCACCCACTCTATAATGATTAGAAAATAAATTTTATCAGTTGAGCTAATTAAAATTCACATCTTGCTTGTTTATAATTCTAAATCTTTTTTTTTAACGTGTTAATTCTAAATCTCCTAATTAAATAAATGAATTGCCAATTCCATAAATATAAAATGAGTTGAGATTTGATAATTGCACAAATTTGTTTTCTTGTACCATGAATTTTCTTAATGTAAAATAAAAGTTGATACTTAATTTACAAATTAAGTTGTAGGTAATGAGTTAATAATTATCTTCTTTTTTTTTTTTTTACTGATTGGAAAGACCTCACTCACCACATCATCATTATTTGAAATCCAAAGCTTATTATTATATTGGAATTTATCTTCTTTCAGCGGAGATGCACAGGTGCACATGGCTGATGACTTATAATGGAGGTTGCCATCATAGTTTGCCAAGTTTATGATTTGTAACATTGGATTTGGAGCAAATAATTTGTAGCACCCTAGTTTTTTAATTCAGCACTTTTTTTTTTTTTTTTTCTTGTATCAAGTTAGTATCCCCAGTAATATATTGTAAGTCATTCTCAGTCTCCACAACTAACTGGGTCTGTTGCTGATTTTTTTTTTTTTTTTTTTTTTGAGTATCAACTGAGTCTGTTGGTGATGAATTTTATAAATTGTATATGATGTTATAGTATATATAAATTATATAATAAAGTTTCTCCCTGTTGCCCATAATTTACACGCTCCGATTTTGAATAAAATTGATAACAAAACTCTGCAAAATAAAATTGATAACAGGTGTTAGGCTGCCAGGACAGACAATTCCAATTAGATAATCTCAGCTTTTGAAACGTTGCATACGACCTATTGTAGATTAAAAAGTTGTACAGGCCAAATTAAAAACTCTTGAAAATTTTGAGAGACTAAACTGTATTTTAACAAAAATATGTGAGACAGTTCATTTTCAATGCTTGGTGTGTTATGTACTCTAGACAATTTTTATTTAATATGATTTTCTCTTTCTTTCTTTTTTGAGAAACAAACACACACAAACAAGGGAGAGGGAAAGGGGTTATAAAACAAAGACACATCACAACTCCACTCAAAAGCCATGGTAACTCTTTTAAGGTAGAATGGGGCAAGTTATACTACACACAACATACTCTCTTAAGTAATGTGGGACAATTATCCATTCTTTTCTTTTTTAGAAACAAACACACACACACACACAAGGGAGAGGGAAAGAGATTCTAACACAAAGGCACACCACAACTCTACTCAAAAGCCATGGTAACTTTTAAGGGAGGGTGGGGCAAGTTATATTACACACAACACACTCTCTTAAACAATATGAAACAATTACCCATTCTTTTTTTTTAGAAACAAACACACACACTCACAAGGGAGAGAGAAACGGTGATTTTCTCTTTCAACAAAATAGAAAATTGTCTCCTTTAAAATGTGGTTGGACAAAATTTTTCTCTAAACCAATTTGAAGGAATCCCACCACTACGTGGAATTTACAAAATCATTTATGTGTATTAGTTAAATAAGTCATATAGCTCATTAAATAGGTCATATAACTAAAAATTTACACAGATAATTTTACAAATCACTACTTACTATGTTGGATGAATTTACCACAAATCGTTTTGGAGGAAAAATTTTACCAATTAAGCTTATGATTTGTTTTCCCTCTGTTTTTTTACTCTATCTTGTCTCCTCTGAATTTTATTTTTTTCATATTACTGTTTTTTCCCTTAGTTTTCGATTTTAATTAATTTATCCTCCTTCAAAATTTTTTTTTCTACCTCTCTCACTAATTAATGGATCAAATAAGCCCATAGGCCCCATCTGCAAACCTACTCATAACTGGCCCGGCCCAGTATTCCAATTAGAATTTCAAAAAAAAAAAAAAAAAAAAAAAAAAAAAAACAAACAAACAAACAAACCAACCAAGCCTAGAACCAACTGCGAATCCGAATGGGTGAAGAGGAACCAAGCCGAATCCAAAACCCATCAAAAAGTATAAATGCCAGTATTCATCTAAAATGAACCCGAAAAAATATTGGGTTGTACGAGCATGATCCATGCATATGTGTTTCTGGCAGCACAATAAAAAATTGAAAATTTTTTTATTAAAAAAAAACTTGATTTTTTTTTTTAGATAGTTTCAACCAATACACCAATCAGTTTTTTGTGTAAGCGGATAATTTTCATTTAATCTAATTTCCTCTTTTAACAAAATAGAAAATTATCTTCTACATGGAATGTACATATCATTTGCGTGTATAATTTAAAAAAAAATTTATACACGGGTCCATAGGCCCATAGGCCCCATTTTGCAAACCTACTCTTATCTGGCCTGGCCCAAAATCCAATTAGAAGTTCAGGAAAAAAAAAATCAATCCTAGAACCAACTCTGAATCCAAATGGATAAAGAAGACCAAGCCGAATCCAAAATCCATCAAAAAATATAAATAATGTCAGAAATTGGGCTGGTTTTGATCCAACCCATAATCCATGGCCCATGGATCGTCCACATGGGTTATCTGATAAGTAAGTTTAAATTTAAATTTAACAGATATTGATATGAGTTATCAATATCAGTAGTGGAGTAATTTAAATTTAACAGATGAGATCTTTTAGGGATCACATATATCTACTAATAAGGGAATCTCTACTAGTATTTAAATACTCCTACATCAGTCAAATGACAGTGAGTGACATACGTATAGTTTTTGAGTGCTCTCTCAATTAAGCCATCTCTCTGAAACACCATCTACTGTTTCCTAGAATTTGAAGCGTGGAAATTTGGAGAGACTCTAGTAGCCTCTCCTGCAACTTGGAGGTGTTCCACAAAGGAGATCGTGAGGAGTTCGTAAAGCAAGCAAAAAACAAGATCCGGCAATTTGGTGATCTATTCCACCAAAGGTATGTGTCTATATGACCTCTAGTAAAGTATATAATTTCTCAACATTGGTATCAGAGCCGTTTTATGCTTGTTTTTACTCTTGAATGATGTCAATATCTCTGAAATATATAATCCCATATGCATGCTAAAAAAATTAAAAGTTTAAGTAATTTTTAATTTTTAGATCTGTAATTTTTAGAAGCATGTTATGGCATGTAGAGAGAGAAATAAAAAGCTGTAATTTTTTTTTGATTGTTTACATGTAATCCGAAATTTACAGGTTATTTTGTCCCATTAAATCTTGTTTAATGTCAAATATTTTTAAATGGTTTGAAAGGACATTCCATAAGCTTTAAAACGACAGTTTACATGCTTAATTTAGACTTTAAATGAGAAAGTTGTGGTCTTTGAAAGATTATGAATGTATTTGATAAAATCTGAAAAATTGATGTCTATGGTTGAAGACGATGAACAATAAAAGGAAATACTTTTTTCACATATGGAAAATTGTTTTGTTATGGTGTACCGTGCGGGCTTCACTAACCACTAATTGTTTGAGTGGTTATCTAAAAATAAAATTACAAAAAAAAGCCCACTGTACGAGTTATGATTAACTGTGCAAGTAATATATTAAGTTTTCATATAACTCAATTCCTTTGTAACTATGTTACAAACTCACACAGTATTTGTAAACAATATCACAAACCCACGCAGCTACTTGCGTGTACGGCTTATTACTTGCACAGTTTCCTTGTTGAAGGAAACAACAACTATTTGTGTTAATGTGTAATTAATACACCAAGTCACCAACTTGGGCTCAACACAATATCCTTATCAAAGTGTAACTAATACACTAACGTGGGGCTCTTTTATTTGTGTGTAACTGAAACAAGGATAGTGTTCAAGTGTAACTAATACACTAACAACAACGTGGGGCTCTTTTTTTTTTTTTTTTTTTTTTTTTTAATTTATAGTAAAACTATATATATTCTTAATTTTTTTAGACCTCTTTTTTCTAGTGTGACATATATTTAATATATGTAATTGTAGTGGAATTTTTTTTAACTGTGATGTTAAAATAGAAATATGATAATTTGAGAAAATTGTGAAATTAGTTTTCTAATTTTCAGTATAATTATGCATGGTTTTAATCTTTGAATTAATTTATGATGTCTTTTTAACATATTGTGATATGATTGAATTGATATTATATGAATGCATTATGTGATGAATATGTGACCAAAGGGTTTATGAAACTCTTTGGCTCATCTCTATAGTTAAAGATTGTATTGGTAATTTATGCAACATGCATATTTTTATTTATTGTTATTGTGGATGGATAAGACAATTTTTGAAATTATTTGGTAACGTGGCATCCCCAATTTTTTAATTACAAATAGAATCTTTGTAGTAGGGTACTTGAATATGTAATTTTTTGGGCCAATGTTTTTGGCAATTTTTTTTTGGGCCATTGTTTTTGGCTATGTAATTTAATTCTAGAAGCCGTGTAAGGGGATGTGTTTCACGGTTACCTATAATCTTCAAGTTTTGTCTTAGCATGTTGTATGAAATTACCAATAGGGCTTATAGTGGAGCCCATGCACAATGTGTTGTGCACAAAGATGTTTGGACACATGTTATATGTATGATTTAATATGTGGATGGTGTGATGTTTTATTCTTCAAAAAATTTTATTTAAAATCAATTAGATGTGTTATTCCAATTTACATAGTGAGAAATGATTATGAGCTTAGTGAAATTTTCGATCTCACTATGTAGAAAGGAATATCATGGTTTAGTTGGATTTTTGAAAATAAAATTTAAAAATGTATGTGCTAATGTCAACTTGTGTAATGAATGTAGTGAACATGGCCACTAAGAATGTAGTTGCTGATCTAACTAAGGGTGAGAAACTAGATGGAACCAACTATGATATGTGGCATAGAAAAATTCAATATTTGCTTAAGGAACAAGAGGTCCTTAAAACCCTAACTAATGTGATGATGCAACCTAAAAATGGGAATACTGCCCAACATCGCCATGACTTAGAGGCCTATGAGTCTTAGGTTAAGAAGATCGTTGTGCACGCTTCACTATGCTGAGTAGCATGCACAATGATCTTATTGGGGAGTTTGAGAACTACCCAAATGCCCAAGAGATGTGGAACCAGCTTAAGATTACCTATGGAGGGACTTCAGCAACTAGGTTACGAGCTCTTACTTTGAAGTTTGAGCAATATGTTATGGATTCAAAGCATAGCATAGCTGAACATCTAAGGACAATGTCAGCATTGATCCGTGACCTAAAGGCTGCTGGCAATAATCTCTCTGATGAACAACAGGTCATAGCGGTGATACGTTCACTGCCTGAACCTACTTGGGGGCAAATGAAGCTTGTTTTGACACATAGTAAGAATATCAAGACTTTTGCTGATATTTCTCGTCATCTCGAGCTTGAGGCAGAGCGTATGGGGGTGCACCAAAACACCCTCCTTGTCGCCCAAACTGGGCAGCGGAAGGCATTCAGGCCTAAACGCAAAGGACAAGGGAGGAATGCCAAAGGAGCTAGTAACCTTGGGTCTAAAAAAGGCAAGATAGCAAAGCACCAAAAGGGCAAGCGTGCTAAAAAGGACAAGGCAAAGATCAAGTGCTACAACTGTGGTAAGAAGGGCCACTTCGCTCGTGAGTGCACTGAGCCGAAGAAGGTATCCATTCTTAACAATTTTGCTATTACTTATGTTTGTACACATGTTTTTATTGCTCATACTATTCCTGGGTGGATTGTAGATTCAGGAGCAACCAAACATATAGCCAGAGATAGAGTTGGGTGTGTGGATTACAAAAAGATACCAATAGGCACACAGTACGTTATTTTGGGTAACGGAGCTCAAGAAGAAGTCATAGGAGTTGGAACCTACCAGCTCAAATTGCGTCTGGGACGTACGTTACTTCTTCATGATGTGCTTCATGCACTTGGTGTCCAATGTAATCTATTTTCAGTACTTACTATGCTTAGACTTGGATTTAGTTTTCGTTTCAATAGTCCTCAATTGGATTTTTATTTAAATAAAACCTTGTATGGACATGGTTATTTATCTAATAATTTCTTTATGTTGGATTTAGATCATTCCTCTTTTTCTTTTATTGCTCATAATGATGATATTTTTGATTCTGTAATGTGGCATGCTAGACTTGGACACATAGGAAAAGATAGATTGGCTAGACTAGCTAGAGAAGGCCTATTGGCGTCTATCACTAATGTAAGCCTACCTATGTGTGAACCTTGTCTAGCTGGAAAGGCCTGTAGGAAGCCTTTTGATAAGGCTCCAAGGGCAACTCATCCTTTGGAATTAGTCCATTCAGACATATGTGGACCTATGAATGTTAAGGCATGCCATGGCGCCTCTTATTTTCTCACATTTATAGATGACTATTCACGTTTCAATTATGTCTATCTGATCTCCCATCGCTTTGAAGCATTAGATTGCTTTAAGCGCTTTGTGGCAGAGGTTGAAAATCAGAAAGAAAGGAACCTAAAGGTTTTTCAAACTGATAAGGGTTGTGAATATTTGTCTAAACAGTTTCAGGAACTATGTGAGGGAAAAGGGATACGTAGGCAATTGACGATTCCTTGTACTCCACAACAAAATGGTGTTGCAGAGAGAAGGAATCGTACTCTATTAGAGATGGTTAGATCGATGATGGCGCAAGCCAACCTTCCAATTTCGTTTTGGGGGGATGCATTGATGACTGCTGCCTATATCCTTAACCGTGTGCCTTCTAAGTCAGTTCCCACAACACCATATGAGTTATGGACTAGTGCAAAACCCAATTTGGAGAACTTGCGGCCTTGGGGTTGTGCAGGTTTTGTTCACAGTACTTCCCATAAGTATGGGAAATTGGGCCCTAAAGCAAGTAAGAAAATCTTTGTAAGATATTCAGAAAGCTCAAATGGGTATGTAATGTATGGTGAACATTCTGATGGTGGAATGACTGAGATAGAGTCTCGTGATGTCAACTTCATTAAAGATGATTTTCCAAGCATCAGTGAAGCAAAACAAGATCTTCAGCTTTATAAGCTGCAAGAACTTGAAGGTGTCATACCATCTTTGGGCGAGGATGGAGAATCACAACTTCATCTTGAAATCGCCATAGATAGTGGGAGTGATTTGGCTCGTAGTGGGAGCAAACCGCTAAATAGTGACACACAAGAATCCAAGGTACGTAGAAGTGAACGTGGAACTATTCCCCGTCGTCATTTTGAGATTGAGGGGGAATCTTTTATATGTGATTCACTGGACCTTAAAGAGCCTGCTTCCTATGAGGAAGCATTAGCTTCACCTGCTTCACATGAATGGATAGTTGCCATGAGGGATGAGATGGATTCTATGGCAAAGAATCAAGTTTGGGAGTTGGTTGACCTTCCGCCTGGGCGCAAGACCATTGGAAACAAGTGGGTCTTAAAAATAAAGCGCAAGACAGATGGATCAATTGACAAATATAAGGCTCGTCTCATGGCAAAAGGCTATACCCAAAGAGAAGGGATAGACTATGAAAAGACTTTCTCCCCAGTAGTGAGATTTGTCTCTATTCGCCTTATTCTAGCTATTGTTGCACATTTGGATTTGGAACTCTTCCAAATGGATGTAAAGACTGCATTTCTCAATGGAGAACTAGACGAGGAGATCTATATGGATCAACCTATTGGTTTTGAGGTCAAGGAACAAGGGCACAAAGTGTGCCGCCTTAAGCGTTCCATTTATGGCCTAAAGCAAGCATCTAGACAATGGTATTTCAAATTTCATAAAGCTATTATTTCGATTGGTTTCGAAATGATGGAAGAAGACCATTGTGTGTATGTCAAACGATCAGGAAAGAGTTTACTTATCCTGTCTTTGTATGTGGATGACATTTTGTTGGCTGGAAATGATATGGAGATGATTGTCACTACCAAAAGGTGGTTGTCCTCTATTTTTGAAATGAAGGACATGGGAGAGGCTAATTATGTGCTTGGAGTTAAGATCTTCAGGGATCGCTCAAAGAAGCTTCTTGGTTTATCTCAAGAAACTTACATAAAGATGATCTTAGAGCAATTCCGTATGCATAATTCCAAACCCATAGACACTCCAATTGAGAAGGGACATACATTAAGTCTTGAAGATTGCTCTAAATCAGAAAAGGAAAAGAGAGAAATGGCAAAAGTTCCCTATGCAAGTGCAGTTGGAAGTCTGATGTATGCTATGTTGTGTACTCGACCAGACATCTGTTTTGCAGTTGGTATGGTTAGTCGTTATCAAAGTAAACCAGGACCTGTTCATTGGCAAGTAGTTAAAAGGATTTTTCGATACCTTCGTGGGACATCGGATCTCATTCTTTGCTATCAGGGTGGAGATTTGAGATTAAGAGGTTATTCTGATGCTGACTGGGCCAGTGATAGAGATGAGCGCAAGTCCACTACAAGTTATGCATTTCTACTTAGTGGTGCAGCTATCTCCTGGTGTAGTAAGAAACAGTCTTGCATTGCTTTATCCACAATGGAGTCTGAGTATGTTGCTTGTTCAGTAGCAACACAAGAAACTGTTTGGTTAAAGAGATTTTTTCAAAGCCTAATGGTGACATCTCTTACAGATGAAGCTGTAAAGATGTATTGTGATAGTATGGCAGCCTTGGCTCATGCTAAAGATCCTAAGTATCATAGCAAAAGCAAACACATACAGGCTCATTATAACTACATTCATCTTGCTATTACACAAGGAGAGGTGATCCTCCAACATATCTCCACTAGTAGGATGGTGGCTGATCCACTTACTAAAGCCATTGCTAGAGATGCCTTTCAGGCTCAAGTTAGTAGTTTGGGACTTTGTAGGATTTGATATGTTTTTGGATACCTTATGGACATTTATGTTTATTCATACTTTATGCAATAATGATGTTATTCATTTTGATTCATCTTGTGATGTGATTGATATTGCATACTAAACACACATTATTTGAGATTATGTCACCAGGCTTAGATCGGTCTACTCACATAGATGATCACCCTAGCGCTTGAGTAGCGAGCAGGATGAGACATAATGATCACTTTGTTTTTCTGTAAATCAAGTAAGTGATCATCTTGACGCTTAGGGAGGCGTGCAAGATAATATAATGAATGTCGCCTTAGCTAGGCTAAGATGAGACTTATGGGAGTCGCACTTGAAGTGTATCCACAGCTTCATGAAGCCTGAATAAAGCCAAATGTGAGATCTTGGACAGGAACTTGATGTGTAACTGTGCTGAGAAACTCAAGTTGGTTGCTTTTGTGGCAATTGGACTAAGATTTGTACGGTGTTTGAGTGTGACAAGCCCAGTTGAGTGGGAGCTCCACCGTAGCATACAAATTATACTGTATGTGCTATAGCCGACCAATTAAGGGAGTGATTGGATAGATCCCTACTCCATCACTATGTGAGCCCTAATCGACCATTATATGGTCCATTCTGTGCCCTTTTTTTTTGACCTAGAACTATGTCATGAAATGAATGTTTGATGTCGCTACTTTAGCATGTCATCTCAGGGCCATGATACATACGGTCTCGCGGAGCATGTCTAGGAAAGCGGTCAAGTGTGAATGAATTGACATGAGAGTTAGGGGAAGATTATTTAGAACACACCATTTATTTTATGGCTCATAGCCCGGGCGATTATGAGGAATTTGTTTTTCAACATAATCATGAGCATATTATATGGTATAGGATCAAGTGTTGCTTTGAGTTTTGAACTCATGAGGGATTAAAAAAACTTGATCGGGAGTGATCAAATAATCTAGGGCATAGACGAGATACTATGAGTGATGTACTATGTTAGTTTAGATGGTGACTTAATATAGTACTCCTACCCTACACCTTCTCATCAGGTCGCACACTCCATTTTTTCTGTATAAAGAGAGGATTGGACAGGAGATTGAGAGGAGCCAGTTCTGACTGTAGTACCCAGTGTGGACGAGTGGGAGATGTTAGAAATTGGGCTGGTTTTGATTCAACCCATAAACCATGGCCCATGGATCATCCACATGGGTTATTTGATAAGTAAGTTTAAATTTAAACTTAACAAATATTGATATGAGTTATCAATATCAGTAGTGAAGTAATTTAAATTTAACAGATGAGATCTTTTAGGGATCACATATATCTGATAGTAAGGGAATCTCTACTAGTATTTAAATACTCCGACATCAGTCAAATGACAGTGAGTGAACATACGTATAGTTTTTGAGTGCTCTCTCAATTAAGCCATCTCTCTGGGACACCATCTACTGTTCCCTAGAATTTGGGGCGTGGAAATTAGGAGAGACTCTAGTAGCCTCTCCTGCGACTTAGAGGTATTCCACAAAGGAGATCGTGAGGAGTTCGTAAAGCAAGCAAAGAATAAGATCCGGCAATTTGGTGATCTATTCCACCAAAGGTATGTGTCTATATGACCTCTAGTAAAGTATATAATTTTTCAACAAATACAAAAGTCGAAGCCAAAATCCGCAACAGCATAATTCTCTCTCTCAAGACCTACGACTATCCACTGCTCAATTCTCGATATTGCTGAGGTAATATTGGATTCTTAACTTTGATTTCTTTTCTGGTACTGGACTTCGTATTCATGCCATACCAGTGACATACCTACTATGTCATGTAATAATTTTTTAGAAATTACTTATGGTAACCAGGTCGTATTCGTACCTATAGGGTGTCCGTGTCCATGCTTCCTAGATCTCAATTGATTTTGTCTTTTTGCCTTCGTTACACGATATACATTGATGATGATATGGTTTGTAAAGTTTTTGTTTTTGCTTTGAAAATTGTAGTGAGAAGTTTGCAACTTTATTGGCCAAAAAAGTGAGGAATAATGTTTCTTCTCATTTTTTTATAGGCTCAGGCTTGATGAACATGTCAATACCATATCATTTGGGCTCTCTTCTCTTCGAGCTGTGTTTTTCTTCTAATGAATGCATTTGATTCTATTCCTGCTACACTATCTCTAATAGTCTTGCTTGAGCATTGTGTGTTATGAAGTATGCATTGTCTTGTTTTGAACACAGTTTACCACTTTTTATCTTGCCATTCTGATTCTATGGCAATTTGTGTTTCAACCTTTCCATCTTAACCTTTACATTGTACACACATGACTAAG
>JARYZH020003073.1:0-12355 GCA_030021035.2 Notholithocarpus densiflorus
CATGACAATGGGAGAGGGAGAATCCTTAAGGGCATACTTAGATTGGTATTGGTAGGTTTACAATGAGATTAGGGGAAATCATGGAAACGTGGCTGCTAGCACTTTCAAAGTTGGTCTATCTTTAGACTCCGAGTTAAGAAAATCTCTCACCATGAGTCCTACAGAAGACATGCAGCAGTTGATGGAGCGAATTGAGGAATTCAAAATGGTGGAAGATGATCAAGCTAAAGGAAAGGGAACGGCCAAAGCTTTTTTCCACAATAAAATAGATACATTGAGGGATCGTTACATACATTCTCAGCCTAGGAAGGACTTTTTCAATCAACCACCTAGACACAACACCGAGGTGGTAAGTACAATTTTTAAGGAGCTAGTGTATCGCATCCTAGACAAGATTAAGAATGAGCCATACTTCATCAGGTGGCTAAACAAGATAGGAGGGGACCCCAGCTGTAGGAACCAAAGCCTCTATTGCCAATACCACCAAGACTAAGGTTACGCCACTAAGGAGTGTAGGACTCTTCAAGACTTCGTGGATTAGCTAGCATAGGTAGGATGACTGAAAAACAATTCCTCCATCAAATTGGCACTCAAGGAAATCAGGCGAGCTCTAGGCCTAGTAATAGCTCAGCTTCCCACCCACCTCTAGGTGTCATCAAGGTCATCCATGTTGCACCCAGGAGAAATGGAGCAAGGTGGTCCTCATCACAGGTGTTAATGGTGGTACCCCAATCCTCGGAAAGGCAGGAGTCGAGAAACTTCCAAACATCTAGTCGACTTGTAAGAGGTTTTTTGCAATCCTAAGGAAGTTCAAGTTACGTTTAAACACATACAAATACGCTATTGGAGTGGGATCACGGAAATCCTTAGGAAATCTGGTGAAATACAGGGGAATAGAAATCAACCCGAACCAGATCAGAGCCTTAGGGTAGTCTAGTGGCTAATGGGGATAACAGCAATCTTGAATTGATTCATTTCAAGGTTAGCTGACCGATGTAGACCTTTTTCCAGTTGCTACATAATTGGAAAGATTTCTCTTGGACCAAAGAGTGCAACTAGGCATTTGTTAACCTCAAGAGGTACCTAGCCAACCTTTCTATCCTATTTTGTCTGGAAAAAGAGGAGGTTTATATGCCTACATAGCCGTCATAGAGCATGCCGTGAGCCTGGTGCAGGTTTGGGTAGAACAGGGAGTATAGAAGCCTGTGTATTATGTGAGCAAAACAATCTTGGAGGCCGAAGCAAGTTACTTTCCACTAGATAAAGCTATCCTGGCCCTTATTCATACCCCAAAGAAAATCTCTCACTACTTCCAAGCTCACACCATTGTAGTTCTTACTCAGCTCCTTTTGCAAGCTTTGCTTCAAAAATCTAATTTCATAGGAAGAGTAGCAAAGTGGGGAACAATCCTAGGGTCTTTTGATATCAAATATCTTCCTCATACGGCAACTAAAGGACAAGTTTTGGCCGATCTAGTGGCAGAGTTTATTGAGTGCTCCCCCGAAGAGGGGACCACAGATGAAGGGGAGGCCATGTTAGTGGCAATAGTATCTATATTCCCACCTCTCACCTGGAATATTTACGTAGATGGAGCCTCCAATCAAAAGGGATCAGGGGTGGGCCTCGTCCTTGTCTCCCCCTAGGGAATTATTATGGAAGAATCACTAAGGTTAGACTTCCCAGCCACCAACAACGAGGTAGAGTATAAGGCTGTTTTAGCTGGTCTTAATGCGCTCATCAAATTAGGAGGATTTGGGGTACAAATTTTTGTGTGACTTGAGACTAGTGGTAAGCCAAGTTCGAGGAGAGTTTGAAGCCAAGGATGTACTTAGGACAAGCGAAGCTGCTGTAAGACTATTTCAAAGTCTTCACTATGGAACAAATAACCCAAGGAAAGAATATCCACGTTAACTCGCTTGCCACTCTGGCCACCAGGATAGGGGGAAGTCTGCCAAGGATCATTTTGGTAGAAAGTCTGGCCACACCTAGCCACTACCGAGAAATGCCTATCATAGACTATAGTATCCAGGTAGGACCAAGCTGGATGGATCCTATAATCTCTATTATCAAGGATGGAGCTCTCCCTGGAGATAAGGTCAAGGCCAAAAAGACTAGAAGGAAAGCTCTACAAGTTGTATTATATTAGCCGTTATTTACTTTGTGTTCATTCGAAGGACGTTGAATCTATGTTGGAGGAATTATGTGAAGGGATATGTGGGAGTCATACTAGTGGGAGATCCTTAGCTCACCGAGCAATTACACAGAGATATTAATGGCCGAGCATGCAAAATATGCCCTAGATTACGTCAAAAAGTGCAACCAATGTTAGAGATTCTCTCTTAATATTCACCTACACGAGGGAAGCCTTAATCCTGTGACTAGTCCATGGCCATTTGCCAAGTAGGTCCTAGACATAGTGGGACCATTCCCTTAAGCAACTAGTAATCAAAGATGGCTACTGGTAAGGATTGATTACTTCATTAAGTGGGTAGAGGCAGAACCTCTGTCTAACATACAAGATTTGGATGCGAAGCATTTTGTATAAAGGAACATAGTTACCAGCTTCAGCATTCCTCATACTTTGGTTTTAGGTAACGGTTTGCAATTCGATAGTAAGACCCTCAAGAGATACTATAGAGAGTTAGGGATCAAAAATAGATACTCCACCCTAGCTTATCCCTAGAGCAATGGATAGGCTGAGGCCACCAACAAGGTAACAGTCAATGGTTTGAAGAAGATATTAGAATATGCTAAAGGCAGATGGGCCGACTAGTTTCCAAATGTCCTATAGGCATACTAAACCACTCCGAGGAGGCTCACAGGTGAGACCTTTTTTTTCTATGACCTACGGATCCAAAATAGTCATTCTATTGGAACCTAGCTTGCCCACCATGAGGTTTGACGAGTTAAATTACACCAGAAACGAGCAGTTGTTGTCCAAAGAGTTGGACTTAGCCAAGGAAAGAAGATAAATTGCCCCGGTTAGGCTGGCCGACTACCAGCAGAAACTTAGTCGAGGATATAGTAGGAACATTAAGACAAGGGTCTTTGTGCTTGGACTTAGTACTGAAAAAGGTTTTGGGGAATTCAAGAAACCCCCACGTAGGGAAAGTTAGGCCCCAATTAGGAAGGGCCATATCGGTCCTTGGTAGGGAATGGGGCTTATTAATTGGAAGACCTGGACGACCATCCCCTCCCTTGGCCATGGAATGTAAATAATTTACATAAGTATTATTATTAATAAAGTTATTCTAATATTTCACTCTCAATATCCCGTGTTGTGCTTGTTTCATTTTGTAATCAGAGCAGTTAAAATGAAATTTCCCTTCAATTTGAGGAAAATATATGGGACCATCTGTTGAGAGCACACTCAAGAAGAATCAAGAGTGAACATGAATCTCCCCACACACTAAACAAAATTATGAGTCTAGTTCAATCCCTCGGGTCACCAACCGTAGGTAAATTAGTACAATATCACGCACTAAACAAAACTACGAGTCTAGTTCAATCCTTTAGGTTACCAACCATAGGTAAATTAGTGCATGACCGTGCACTAAACAAAACTATGAGTTTGGTTCGATCCCTCGATTCACCAACCTAAGGTAAATTAGTGCAAGACCCAAACTAAAAAGAATTATGGGTTTGGTTAGGATCCCTTAGGTCACCAACCGTAAGTAAATTAGTGCAAGATCAAAACTAAACAGAACTATGGGTCTAGTTCGATCCCTTGGGTCACCAACCATAGGTAAATTAGTGCAAGGCCATAGCTAGACATAACTATGGGTTTGGTTTGATTCCTCGGGCCACCAAGCATAGGTAAACTAGTTCAAGAATGTAGCTGGACAGAACAATGGGCGTGTTTCGAAACCTCGGATCATCATCGATAGGTAAATTTACTTATGATCATATAAGATGAAACAGAAGCAATATACACTTAAATTATTCCTAATAAATTGAAAAGGACGTTCACAAAAAAAAAAAAAAAAAAAAAGAATAAAATTATCTTCATTAACATTAAAAATAGATGAGAGTAAAAAAAAGTGTTGCCAATGGCCCAACAAACAAAAAGTATCCCCTCATGGGTACAAATTGGGCCCTTAGGCCAACCCTATTTCTTCTGGTCCTACACCTACAGTGCCTTGGCCTTCATCAAAAGAAGTAGGAGGGACAGTAGTCAAGGGATCCAAAAAAGGCCTACTTTTTTTCTTACTTCCTCTACTTAGGAGGATATGTCAGTTTCTCCATGTCCTTTAAAGTAAGTATCCACCTTAGCAGCATCAAGGGAAGTAAACCAAGCTTGCATATAAAAACCCAGGCAAGCACCTCGAGCTTGGGCCTAGAGTTCGGCGGTAGTCTCTTGACGTCTTAGAAAAGACGAAAAACAAGGGACCACGGTGGCCAGGCTCCTCTTGAAGGGCAAGAAAACCTTATACTACTTAAAGCTCCTCCATTCCTCCATGTCCTTATGTAGGAGCAGTGCACATCCAAGGGCATTAGCCACATATCCTACCCTACCCTAGTTCCAAAATTGGACAATAGCATCAGTAGTAAGGAAGCCTCCTTGAAGGGCATCTTGGACTGCCATTCAGGAGTAGCCGAGATTTGCTTTTCACTAGCAGGCCTCGAGGCATGCTGGCGAGAAACATGACCCCCTTTGGTTGCCTTGGGGGTAGGAACTTCTTGGATATCAGTGATTGGCAATGTCCTTGCCATGCCTTTGAAGTTTTTTTCCTTTTCTTATGAGTTGGTTCATTAGGAGAAGCATTCGTCATGGTTGAAAGAGGCATCAGAGTTAGGGGCTGGGCCATTAGATCAGGCCTAGATGGAGCCATAACAGCAGAGGCTTAAAGGATTGCTAGTAGATTGAGGGGCTCATGTTGGATCACCACCCCTTTCGGAATGCCAACCGCCTTTTGAGGCAAGCATACTTGTACTTCTGGGGGAAGACTATCTCGAAAGTTTGTACTATCACTAAATTCGAGATCACGAAGGGGAGAAGCTTCATTCTCCTTATCCCCAATATATGCCTCTTCCTCGGGCGGGTTGATGTTGGACAATTACCTAACACAAGGCATGGTTTGGAGGGTACCTGCAGGTGATAAAGTGATTAAGCCGTATACCAAGATGTTAATCCAAGGCAATCTAGGATCTCTAAACTTAATCACGTGCTTTTGAGCTTGGAAACGGGTGTAGCTAGGTGTGTAACCGAGGATGATGTGTGTCTCTCGAAGCTAATCGTCTTTGTGAACAAATATCTCGGATCTAAGTATCCAATTCAAGTCCAGGGTGTTTACTAGAGCTTGATTCTGCTTAGTAGCTTTCTTATTTGCAAAATAAAAGAAGTACATGAGAAATAGAAATAACAAGACAAAACACAAGGTTAAGAGACAAACGACTTGAATTTGTGTAAGAAAAACGAGAAAATGGGAAGGGACAAGGAGGGCTGCCCCCAGGTTGTCCCTGTCTCACCACCTGGAATCCTTTTGGAGATAGGGTAGTGGAGCCTATCGTGCCAATTCCCTGACACCAAGAGGTAGTGGTCATCCAGATTCTTGTTAGTCTTCGGTATGCAGGATATTAACCTAGCTGGATCATTTCAGGTCTGAAGATAATAGCCTGAGGTAGTGCTATCTTGACACTTGTACACCTAGTTGATGTCATGGTAAGTAAGATTAACATTCATTTTTTCGTTTATAGGGTTCACACTATTGACTATCCTAAAATGATTGGGGAACACTAGGAAATGCAAGACTTGAATAATAAAAGAAAATCTCTCATCATTCTATCCATGGGGATCCTCATCCCACCTTTGATGAAGGCAATCATGGGAATGGCTACTATACTGAACCTCTTCTTTAGAATATCTTCTCCCACCTCACAATGCTTTAAGTGATCATTGGAAATTTTCTATTTATCTATAAAATCCCTCATACTTTCGGGAGTGTTGACTAAAGACACTAGTTTACCCATGCTTAGGTGTGATAGAATGGGAGACTTAAGAGAAAATCTAAGCAAGAGAACAAGATCAAGGAGGATTTAGAGGAACTTAGTAGGCTGACAATGAGCTTGGTTTGGAGATGAGATATATGGAAGCTACTCTTTGAAGGATTTTAACTCGAGAAGAAATGGGAAAGTAGAAGTGTTGCCTCCCTCATTTATATAGGGGGATGGAGTAGGAAATCTCCCACCCAGTTTTTGAGGCAGAATTGTAGCCACATGATCTTTATCCCATGAAAGAACATGAGGGATAGCGGGTCGCCAGTCGTGTTAAAGGTTGCATGGGAAACCTAAATGGTCACAGAAACGCTCCATCATTGGAATTGACACTTAGGCACATGTTAAAGGAATGGGCACATTCCAATCTTTTTCTTCTCTTCTTTTTCTATTCCATCCCCGACCTACTTGGGTCCAAAACCCCACATTCCCAAAGAGGGAGGAAAGTGGGATTTTGGGGGGCTATTGTGTAAGCTAGGATGAGCCCGAGGAAATTTTAGGCCTAGTTTGGACACAGAAGGTGCCCATATGAGTGCCAATCAAGGGGGCCTAGGCCCAAACCAAGCAATCCAAGGAAGGTTCAAATTCAAGGTTTGAGCCAAGGAGAGTGGAAAGCTCAAGAACCTGGACTAATGACCAAAGTCTATCAAGCCAATCCAAGGGTACCGCCTAGCATAAGGAACAATGATTTACCCAAATGGAAGTTGAAGGAAGCTTCTTAACGAAGCTACTGTCGTCTACGCATTAAATGCATTGCACCAACTAATCGCCGCATTTATGGCTGAATGACCTTTCTGAAGAGTAAATAAGATGTTTTACCCAATTGCATTGCCCATGTCATCCATCAAAGTATGTAGCTTTTTTAATAAAAAAAATTTATATTTTTTTATATATTTAAAGAATATTGCTTATGATAAGGTTGTCAAAATTTTGGATGTTTACCATTTTGGATTTATTATGAGTTCAATTTTACTCATATGTCTCAATTGTACATAATTATAAATTTTGTAAATTGACTTATTTTCACTCCTTTCCAAAGGGAGAAGGTCGAAGGCATGCTACGTCGCTGTGATACAAGCAACGTAGTTATATGTTAAAATCTCAAAAAGGTGTACCAAGCGAAGAATGGGAGCGAGAAATTTGCAGCAAAAAATGTGAGTCTCGCCTTGCCACGAGGAGAGTGCTTTGGTATGATTGGGATTCGCGACGCTGGCAAGACGTCATTCATTCATATGGTTTGTAGTTTTAGTCATTCAATAAATTGTATGTTCATTAGAGTTAATCTTTTGGTGTTCTGTTTGGTTGAAAAGATGGAAAAGTGGGAGGAAAGAAAATGGGAAGGGGATGGGAAAGTGAAGGATTGAATAGATTTTAGTTTCTCTCATTTGTGTTTGGTTAGAGGGTGGAAAACCGGAGGGATAGAAAATAGATTTTGTATAAATTTATTTTCATGCCCCTATTACATAACTTTTTTTAAGCAACTCAAACGTTCAGTAAATAACCCATAAAAAAGAAAAAAATAATAGTTAAAGTTGGCTCATTTTAGAATTTGGGGGTATTTTCATCATTTTAGAGGTTTCATGGGTATTTTTCTTGTTTTATAAGTTTCTTGGTATTTTTTCTCATTTTAGAGATTTTGGGCGTATTTTGGTCATTTCAGAGGTTTTGGGGGGTAATTTGGTGTTTTTATTGGTTTAGGGGTATTTTTGGTCGTTTTAGAGATTTTGGTGGTATTTTGGTCATTTTAGAAGTTTCGTGGGTATTTTACTTTTTTTAGAGGTTTCTAGGTATTTTGGCTCATTTTAGAGATTTTGGGGGTATTTTGGTCATTTTAGAGGTTTTGTTAGTAATTTTTGTCGTTTTAGAGATTTCAGAGGTGTGTTGGTCATTTTAGAGATTTCTTACTATTTTTGGTCATTTGGAGTGTGTTTTAACCATTTTAGTGGTTCCAATGGTATTTTGGTCTTTTTAGTTGTTTTGGGTTCATATTTGGGTCTAATTGGGTACCTAGTTAAACTCAATTAACATAAGTGTTAATTGGGTTAATATCCATTTGACTTAATTAATAATTGGGTAGGTTTAGGTCTTATTTGAGTGTGTAGGTTTGCGTGTGTAAATGGGTTTGGGTAGACCCCACCATTTTCTCTCTCCCAAAATCACCCAAACCAAATACAACTCCTATCCAAAAATTTTCCTATTTTCTCTCCCCTATTTTTCTGTCCTCCCTATTTTTACTCCAACCAAAATCTCTCATATTTTCTAGAATAAGTAATAAATTCTTTATATTTTTTGTAATAATATATTAGGATTTCATATGTAACTTTGTACAGGTCACTGGTCTCACAACTCCAACCTCAGGAAAAGCTTTTTTTCAAGGTTCTAGCATGGGTGTATGCCTACAAAAAAAGTAAGTTAAAATTTTAGAGCCTTTAACACCCCCCCCCCCTCTTATAAGTACATATAGCTTCAATTTTCTTTGATGAAAAGATCTTTTAAGTCAATGCATGCCAATGTTGTGTACTATCTTTTTAAATGTTGTAGTAGGTAATAACTTAGTGATTAAATCTGCCAAAGTATCACTTGATCATATTTGTTTCATATCAATTTTACCATTCTTCTTGATCTCATGTGTGTAAAAGAATTTTGGTGAAATATGCTTGGTTCGGTCATCTTTGTTATAACCTCCCTGATCTTAGCAATACATGCAACATTGTCTTCATAGAAGATCGTGGGGCTATCTTTTATTGATGATAAGCCACATATTTCTCGAATATGTTTAATTAATAATCTTAGCAAAATGTGTTCACGAGTGATTAGAGGAAGTAGCCAATAATGTTTGCTTGACAGGTCTTCATGAAATGGTAGTGCCACCACAAGTGAATGAAATTGAAGTGTCATAGAAATAACCTTTCATTTCAAGAGGCAAAATGATGATAAATCATTTTTATGAATCTAGCTTAAATATTGTGCTGATAACGTGTTATAAAATAAAATAAATCTAAAGAAAAATAAAAGAAGAAGTACAAGAGTAAGATATATCTAAATTATTTCTTCTCTAGTGGTCATCCACCACATCATATTATTTTTAACACTAAATACATATATTTCTGTTTGTTATCTATCTCTCAATGTTAATCTGTTTCAATCTATGTATAACAATGATAACATAGCACATATATATATAGATTGGGGGGGGGAGGGCCTGAAGCAACTAAAAGGGACGAAGGCCATAAATTGAAGGGCCAAATTTGTACCCTTAATATGTAGGTTTTCCTTATCTTAAGGAATTAGGGTGGGCGGCTAGTCAGCCACCCATATGAATGAACCAAGTATAAATAATTATATTTAACATTGAAATATATTTTATTATTTCTTATGTTGTGTATGCCTACAACATTAATAAGTTGTTGAAATACATTAATAAGTTGTTGAAATTTTTTCCTTTTTCCATTGAAATATATTTTCTTATTTCATATTGTTTATTTGAATAGTTTGCTCTGGGAAACTCTCACCGGAAGGGAGCACCTACTCTTTTATGGTAGATTGAGGAACCTTCGAGGTTGGACATTAACACAAGTAAGTCTTCTACTTTACATACAACCGATTAAAATAATATAAACAACCCAGCATATTAATTTCTCTATAACCTCTCTCTCACTCTCTCTCTCTTCCTCTCCAACTCATGAAAATAAATGAATTAAATATTAGTAGCAACATTCTACAGTGGTCTGCTACTAGTCGTAGATCATTATAGCATTTTGCTAAATTTTTTTAGCTTTAGCATCTTGATATAACATGTATTTTGGTGTTTGAAGTGCTAAAAATAATTTTTTTAGCACGTTTAATTTGATGTGAATTTTTTGTTATTTTATAGATTTAAGTGTATTTTGGTCATTTTAGATGTTTGAGGAGTATTTTGGTCATTTTAGTGGTTTGAGGAATATTTTGGTCATTTTAGAAGTTTCGGGGGTAATTTGATCATCTTGGAGATTTAAGGGTATTTGGGTCATTTTTTTTTAGGTTTTAGGGGTATTTTGGTCATTTTAGAGGTTTAAGGATATTTTTAGTCATTTTAGAGGTTTAGGGGTGTTTTGGTCATTTTAAAGGTTTAGGGCTATTTTGATTTTTTTAGAGGTTTTTAGGGTATTTGGGTTATTAAGGTTCTAGGGGTATTTTGTTCAATTCTAGTTTTCAAGTTTATTTTGGTCATTGTAGAGGTTTCACCGTATTTTAGTCATATAGAGGTATCAAGAGTATTTTGGTTGTTTTTTAGGTATTTTGGCTCATTTTTGAGATTTTGGGGGTATTTTGGTCATTTTAGAAGTATTTTAGCTTATTTTAGAGATTTTAGAGATATTTTGGTCATTTGATAGATTTTAGAGTTTCGTGGATATTTTGGACATTTAGAGTGTATTTTAGTCATTTTGGTGGTTCTAAGAGTATTTTGGTATTTTTAGTGATTTTGGAGTATTTTAATATTGAGTGATTTGGATAAATGATACTGGATCATACTTGGGTCTAATTAGGTACTTATGTTAATTGGGTTAGTACCCATTTGACTGAATTAATAACTTGGTGAGTTTGGGTCATATTTTAGTGGGTGGGTTTGGATTAATTTTGCCACTGTGAATACTCTTAACACATTTATCGACCATTTAACCAATTAGTTATAAACCAAACACAACCTAAGCCAACCCAATTATTATAGGTAAAACCCAACCCACCCAATTACCTAATAATGAATGAATACATATAACAAAAATAACTCTAAAACCTCTCAAATGACCAAAATGCCCATAAAGCATAAAATGAAAAAAAAAGAAAAAAAAAACCCTTAAACCCTTTAAAATGATCAAAATACCCCTAAAACCCAAAAAAATGACAAAAATATCAAAAATTACCAAAATACCCCTAAAACCCAAAAAAATGACTAAAACCTCTAAAATTACCAAAATAGCCCTAAACCCCAAAAAATGACTAAAAACCTCTAAAATTACCAAAATACCCCTTAAACCTTGTAATTTGACAAAAATACCCTCGAAACATCCAAAATACCCCCTGTAAAGTTGTGATTTTCCAATATGTATTCTGTTGGCTTTTATTCCATGCCAAATTTGATTGTAATTGTATTCAATCTTTTGTACCCAGTATTTGTTGTGGGATTTCATTGTAAGGGTTGTGTGTTAGAGAGAGAAAGTGTGAAGACTCAAGCATCTGAAGACTGAAGAAGTTTCGCGGGTATCTCGCGACTAAGCATCCCGCGAAAGGAAGCATGTGCCTTGTACATGACTGGAATGCGAAGAGTCAGGCCAGATGGAGACAGCTGTGTCTCGCGAGTATCTCGCGGGTAAGGCCTTCCCGCGAGACACCCGCGAGACATTCTGTTCTGCCAGCCTGTCCAGTCTGATACACACTTTCTGTGCCCACACTATATATACCCATATTACCCATAAAAGATGAGGAGAGCCTCTGAGAGAAAACCCTAGCCAAACAACTTGAGAGTTAGAGATTGTCATATCTACAATTCTCTACACATTTGTTTTGGGAATTTCCTCATCTCCTACCTCTCCATTTCCATACCATTGAGAGATTAATAGCCCAAACACTTACCACACCATTTGAGAGTGTCAAGTGATAATTTGGTGCTGCTGGGAAGTATTGGAAGAAGCCAAGGATGGCATATGCAACATGGAGCTTGTTACGGGATCCGGAAAGCTAGACAAGACACGGTTTCGAGAAGCCTTGTTGGAGTAGGAGCTTGGAGGGCTTAGGTACACCGGGTAGATTAGGCTTGGAGGGTCTCTTGCTAACCCATGTATCCCAACTGATTGTCTAGTGGATCGATTACTGCTTGGAGGGCGGCGGAGAGGTTTTTCACCAAGTTCTTCGGTTTCCTCTTCGATAACACATCGGCGTGTTATCTGTGTTTGCATTTCTCTTCCCTACTCTTGTTCATTTCATTTTACTACTGTGTTGTTTTAAATATGGATTAGAGTAGCTCTCTTGCTTGTATGCTTGTGTTTACACTATTCCGCACTTAGTATTAAGTTAGTGTAAAATCAACCAAACCGTAACTTTGAATTGGGGGTCTAAACAGCTCTTGTGTTATTTAACACATTTTCGAGCTCCCCCCCCCCCCCCCCCCGCCCAAAGCCTATAAAATGTTAAGAATAGCCCTGAAACTTCCAAAATGACCAAAATAATCCTAAAACCTAAAATTTACCAAAAAACCCCTAAAAACGACAAAAACAAATACCTTAAACCCTTGACAATGATGAAAATAGCCCCAAAAGCTTTAGAAACAAAAAAAAAAAAAAAAAAAAAAAAAAACCACGAAATCTCTAAAGGATCAAAATACCCC
>JARYZH020003074.1:0-12355 GCA_030021035.2 Notholithocarpus densiflorus
GATTTTCAATTTAAATAATGGAAAATGTTTGGCTCAACCACCAATAGAAATTAAGAAAATATGTGTCTTGCCATGCGTAATTCACATGACTCACTTTGTTAATTGGGTTAAGTGAGTCAAATATATTGAACATGATAATAACAAATATCATCTTTTTATTGGTGGTTAAAGTCAAACTTTATCATTAAATAATTAAGGCCATGGACATTATGTTTATGTTCGTGACAAACCAAGCTTTTGTGTTAATTCTATCTTTAAAGAAAAAAAGAAGAAGGAAAGCTTATGTGCTAATATTTTCCATTAAAACCTAAAATATTTAATTATGTGATATACACATGATTTCCCTATGTTTATTATATATGTAATTAAATCCGTTAAACTTTAATAGAAAATAATAACAAAAGGTTTGATTTGTCATAAATTAATTTTTTTAGAATAATGTCATTAATTAACTTAATGTTAAAAGGTTAATTATTCTAAAAAGTGCAAGGACCAAACTAACTCTCAATCAAAGTCTAGGGATTTTATAAAATTAAAAATAATTCAAAATCTAGGAATAAAATTGGAATAATCCCTCATTTTTATTAAATTAAATATCGATCTTAATTTTTTTTTTTTTTAAATTGTGCAATAAAATAGTAAATATTTTTGTGAGTTCACTTGTGAGTTAATTAATTAAAGAGATCAAAATTGTTCCTTTTATTTTAACGGTTTTAACTGATTAAGTCAATGAGCTTTGTAGTAACATTGTTAACATAAGAAAGAAAGTTCTAAGGGTTAAATTAAACTATCAAAATATATTTAATAATTTCAAAGGGTTTTTTTTTTTTTTTTGGGTGAGAATAAAAAACATAGCTTGACTAAATTAAGCAAAGGCGAAATCTCATGATCATGATATACATTTAGGAGATCAGGAGGGACATTTTTAGGAGATCTGGTGAGAATGAAAAATGTGTTACTGAGAGTTACCTTGTTTACGAGTATGACAAAACTTTTAATGTCATTTATTTTTTGCGGAAAAGAAAACTTTATTACCAAAAAAAGAAACAACAACAACACAGTCTAGGCAGCTTCCACCAAGATGAGATTAGAATAATTAGGTGGGCTGAACCCCAGGTCAAAAGAGCCTAAAAAAAAAAAAAAAAAAAAGATCTACTCTATATATATATATATATATATATATATTTATATATATATATGTGTGTGTGTGTCTGTTTCTAATTTTTTTTAATTGTAAAATTTGATTAGTTTATAAGAAAACAAAAGGCAAAAACCACATTTTCGTCCTTATATTTTCACGCGATTTTCACTTTGGTCTTTATCTTTTATTTGCATCGGTTTTAGTCCTTATTTAGAAAAACGTCATCCGTTTTAGTCCTTTCCGTCGGTGCCCTTACGGCAAAATCCTACGTGGCAGACAGAACTATTAAAATAATAATAAAAAAATTTATTTTGACATTAAAAAATACCACGTCAGCATCTAAATTAAAAAAATTAATTTATTAATTTTAACTAAATAAAAAAATTAAAAACAAAAATAAAAACCAAAAAATATATTAATTGAGATCTAAGTGTGTCTTGAACAAGAACACAAATACAGATCTAAGAACACAAAATTAAAATCCAAAAATCACAAACCCAGAAACACAAACACAAACCCAGCACTTGTCAACCAAACACAAAAGCAACAAACACAAACCCAGCAACTGATTTTTCTTGTCAACCAAACACAAAAACAACAAACACAAACCCAAAACCAAACATCAGTAAGAATACAAACACAAACCCAGCAATCCATCTTCAGAAAACCTGCAATCCATCTTCCGAAAACCTAAAAAACCCAAATCCAAACAAAAACCCAAATCCAGGTAAGTCGGTCAGGTTGATGACGCTCGGCATCGAGGTAAGTCGGTCAGGTTGATCAAAATGTCGTTGTCATTTGGTTTCAAACATGAGACAAACAAGACGAGAATGTATCAGTGTATGAGCGTAGACCATGACCATGGTCTATTCAGAAATCTCACTTGATCATCAAAAACTGGAAGCCAGAATAAAGTGTCCATGAACTGGATATAAGTTTCCACTACAAATTAACATGTGGGTCCAAATTAATTTCATATGGCTTACCACTTCAAACACAGTCAATGTATAAGTGCAAAAGGTGTTGAAAATTGCAACAAGGCTGCCAATGCTTTAGCTTTAAGTGCAGAGTCCTTTTCAGTGTCGGATTCATCACTAGCCAGTGGTCAAATTACTTTTGTCCTTTTCCCCTCTTTCTTCAGCACAATGTTAAAGCTACCAGTCCGACAGTTATTTCACTCCACATCCTCATCTTCCTTAGTCTCAGATACAGAAAACTCACTCAAGGCACGGCAGAGTTCTCTCAGCCACAAATCACATTCGCACACATTATTCGAAACCCATATCACAGTACACTACCATCAACAATCGCTGCCACAAACTCGAAAGTCAAATAACCATACTTATCGTCAGTGTTTGGATTTGGGTTTTTTGGGTTTTCTGAAGATGGATTGCAGGTTTTCTGAGGATGGATTGTCGGGTTTGTGTTTGTATTCTTACTGATATTTGGGTTTGGGATTGTGTTTGTGGTTTTTGTGTTTGGTTGACAAGAAAAATCAGTTGCTGGGTTTGTGTTTGTTGCTTTTGTATTTGGTTGACAAGGAAGAGCTGTTGCTGGGTTTGTGTTTGTGTTTCTAGGTATGTGATTTTTGGATTTTAATTTTGTAATCTTAGATCTGAGTTTGTGTTCTTATTGTTCTTGTTTAAGACACACTTAAATATCAATTAATGTAATTTTTGGTTTTTATTTCTGTTTTTAATTTTTTTATTTAGTTAAAATTAATAAATTAATTTTTTTTTTAAATTTAGATGCTGACGTGACATTTTTTAATGCTAAAATAAAATTTTTTATTATTATTTAATAGTTCCGTTTGCCACGTAAGATTTTGCCGTTAGGGCACTGACGAAAATGACTAAAATGGATGACGTTTTTCTAAATAGGGACTAAAAGCGGTGAAAATAAAAGATAGAGACCAAAGTGGGAATCGTGTAAAAATGTAAAGACAAAAATGTGGTTTTCGCCAAAACAAAAAGGACGCATTGCTAGTAAAATATAAAGTGGAATATGCTCAAATTCATGCATCTAATAATTAACAAAAACACACACACATGTATAAAAACACACTACATATGGAATAAAAACCATTCTTTGTGTTTTCTTTTATGCTTTAATAACTGACATACTGCAGTATGTCATGCATTTGAATTTTTTTTTTTTTTTATAAATATTTTTGTGGCTTTATAAGAAAAAGAAAAAGAATGTGTACCATATTGTGATTAATAGAACATAAAATGAAATAATTATAGTGAGACAAATTATTTTGATTCAAAATATGTATATATAATTAAATAATTATACATACACATGTATATTGATTCACACAATTGACATCTTAATTGCACATATAAAATTCAGTATAACTGTATCTCCCAAAAAAGAAAAACCAAACAAGAAAAGCATGCTCTATTACCAATTTCTTTTTAACATCACAATACTAACCTTTGATTACATGGCAAAAACTTCTGTTGTTTCATTTATATGTGTTTTGCACAGGAACGGACCTAGGATTTCAAGTTAAGGGGGGTCAGAGATAAGCAAAAAAAAAAAAAAAATTGAAATACACATCCATATAGTATTAATTAAGAAATTTTCAACCAAAACAAATACACAAAAATCATTGTTTTTTAATATATTAAGATACAATTATCTACCAATAAAAACAAAAGACACAAAACACTATTGTTTCTGTCACTCACCCAATCTCACTACCGATACTATGAATTTATTATTCATTACCAATAAACACTTTTTCTAACTTTACCATTTTTAATCTTGTTGAATTACTGTTTCTCTTTCTGTTACCTGTCCCTATTATTGCCTAACTACCTAATAGTCACAGACTCACAAAGGAAAAAAGCCAAAAAAAAAAAAAAAAAAAAAAAAACACCACAAGCACAGATGCATATATTCAATTCACAATCACCATCATCACTCATCAGTAACAACACAAACACCACAAGCACAGATTCTGAGATTCACAAACATTATATTAGGTTTTGAAGGATATATTAAATACTTAATTGAGTGTGAAGTGTGAACTGTGAAGGCTAGAACAACGAAGTTGGGCTGGGCAGATCGATCAACCAGCGGCAGGATGGGTCTCGCGTGGCAGTGTTGGTGTGGCCGTTTGGGTCTGCGTCAGGGCAACGAGATGGGTTTCGTGTGGTGGCAGTGTGGGCAGCGAGATGTGTCTTTGGTCTTGCGTAGTGGCAGAGTGGGCAACGGCAAGATGGGTCTTGCTGTCTCGGACTCTCGTTCTCTCTCACCTCTCAGTTTCTCTATGTATCGCCTACTCTCTACTCTATAGGTCTCTCTCGCGTGGCAGTGTTGGTGTGGCCGTTTTCTTTTTATTTTTTCATTCGTTTTTCTGTTTGGACTACTGGGTTTACATTTTTTTGGATTTCATTTTTAAAAAAAGATTTATATGGACTGGGTTAATGATTCATAATTTTGGAGGGGGCCTAAGCTACAAAGTAAGGGGGGCTTAAGTCTAATTTTTTTTTTTTTTTAATCTGAAAATTAAGCTACTAATTTTTTTTTTGGCCCATGGGGGTCCTAGGCCCCCACCTGGGTTCGTCCTTGGTTTTGAATGTCACAAAACCATTTGCCTCTCCATATATTCCCTCTCAGTTGCTATGAATTCATGAGGCAAAATGACCAAGGCATTAATTATATAAGTTTTTGATCTAACCCATATATGAAAAATTATTGAATATTCTGAGAGTACCATAAATGCGTACTCCCTCTTCTTATATGAATTGTGAGTCCCACCATAAATTTAATTAGTAGGACCCACAGTTATGTGAGAGGGAAGAGTAAGCATATATGGTATTCCACGAGTACTCAATAATTACCCCCATATATAGGTTTTCATTGAATTTTAGGTTTTATTCACTCTATGGCCTGAGATGCAAAAAAGGAAAGTGGCGGTGGTGACCGGAAGTTTCAGTTGAACCATCTCCAATTTTTTGTGACCAAATCCAACTATTCAACATAATAAACAATAAACTAAGACATTTCAAATAATCTAAGCCCGTGCAATTTTTTGACCACCTGTCTTGAATAGTCTACTAAATATTCAACTAATCTACATAGAATTACTTCTTCAACAACATATTTTTGAACTCTCTTGTGGTACTGTCGTAAAGTTATTTGTTTGTGCAACTTCGATTTTCAACACCTTGTAATAGGAAATTCAAGTTATTATATGCAAGAAACCAAAAAAAATTCTTTTACAAAATCTTTTTGCACAAGTAGCGAATATAAAATTTTAGAATTAGCATTTTTTTTTAAATGTTAGAACATTGTACAAAGAGTTAAATAAGTTATAAACAATTGACAAATCAAAGAATTCAATTAAGTGATCGAGAAACTAAGAAATACATGCAGTTTATTTTACAAACTCTTTTTGCACAAGTAGCTGAGAATTAATCAAGTTATTATATAAACAATTATCAGATTAAAGAATTTGATTAATTACAAAATCCAGAACTAGAAAAGCTTGCTTGCAAATTCGTCTACACGGGAAGAAGCTGACTTTCTAGCAAGTTCTCTGAGTTGTGATAAGCTTCTTCCAAGTTTCATAGCCACCTTCATTTCAAACAGTTCCCCATTTTCTCTTTTCTCCAAATCTTTTTCCTCTAGTGTGGCTTCAATTGATTCTTGCAATAGCTGGAAAAAGCCACCACAGTTTCTGTACATCTCAATCACCATCCCAACTTGTCCACCATGCTCAAAAGCATTAACTGTGCTAGCTAAAGCCCCAGCAGCCACTGCTACTATTGGTGCCCATGATCCATTACCAATAAAAGCTGAGCCAAAGGCTGCTATGCCCGTGAGTAATGGACCTGAGATAGCTAAAGTCTTGTTGATTTTCAACAACAAGTTGCCCAGTCTTACATAGTCCTCTATGTCTTTTCTCTCCACCACCTTAATGATCTCTCGCATTTCCATTTCAAGTTCCTCACTCCATCCATTGTTACATTGTTTTCCTTCATGTGAAAAGTTTTTCTTTTGTAGTACTTGATTTTTAGGCCACCAAACAGCTGGCTCAAACTTTGCTGGGAATTTTTCAAGCATTGCACCAAGCAAGGGAAGTGGGTAGGCTTTGTCAAGAGCCAAAACCTTTTCCATCACCTCCTTCACATCTTCTTGAGTTGGAGTTCCAATGGCGAGCATGGTTTGGATTTGGCTTTGTAACTGCTTGAACAATCTTGTAGCATTGCGTTGCTCCTCGGCAAGTTGTGAAGGTTGAATTTTGTTCATTATAAGCAACATTCCCGTGGCTGCCGAATACAAAAGAGTAGACGATAATTTCAAAGCCAAAAGAGGCATTCCAATGCCACCAGTTGCTGCAACACCAGCCATTGTTGCAGCTGTGAGAATTATCATGTTGATGGAGTTTAGAAGAAGGGTGTTCCAGTTGTCACGTTGCTCTCCAATGTTGGCGTGCATCTCTACTCTATCAGCTACGGCCTCTAAGATGGCATAGAGTTGAATGGTAACATTAGTACTAGAGCTGTGTGATCTATCATCGATGACATTGAACTTTTCTACTGGGGTTGTGTTTATGAACCCGTCTCTTATATTCAGTTCCTCACCTAGATTTCTCTTTGGTATTTTTGGAACTGAGAAAGAGAGTTTTGGAAGTCTTGGGACTTGAATAGCAGCATGGATTTTCCTTGAACAACAAGAAGAAGAAGACGCAGAAGGTAAAAGGAGAGCTGAAGCCATTTGATTGAGAGGTTTTTTCTCTTTGGTTATTGTGTATTTGTGTTGCAGAAAGAATATTTTTGGATCTTGTGTATTTGTGTTGTAGAAAGAAAAGGTTTTGAATGAAGATTGAGAGGCACATTGGGTCTTATTTATAGTGTTGGAAACAGAACTATAACACTGGGTCATATACGGGAAAATGTTGAATTTGAATGGCTTGACCCAGCCTGTTAGCTGACCATTTCATTTTATGTTTTTTTGGGGTTAATTCCATTGGCTGACCCATTCTGTATTCATAATTTTCCAAGTTCAAAATTTTTGAGTTATTGTCTTGGCTCCCTCATGTACACGACGTAGCTATTGGCCTATTTGTATTATTACTACAAACTGATTGCTTTGTTTATATTTCATGTCATGCAGTTGCAAATAGACAGCTCTAAGAGGTCAACATCTCCAAAAGCATGTGCTACGGCTTTTTCATACACACACCAAGTCGAAAATCTTAGAATATCATAACTTTTGGGTAATAATTTTTGTCATAACTTTGAGGTGTTGGACAGTAAATAATAGAGAAAAATTAACAGGTCTATGTTCAAGTGATCATTTACAATTTATAATTGATGACACCAAATTAAAAATCTTAGTATCATAACTTTTGTGTTATAATTTTTGTCATAATTTTAAAGTGTTCGACTATAAATAATATAGAAAAAGTGACGGGTTTATGTTAGAGTATTTACAACTTACATGCAGTGTGTAATAGACATTGCCCAAATTATTATTATTATTATATATGTGTGTTTCTTTTATTTGGCTTTTGATATCGGATTTTGAGGATCTTGGCATAATTAATTGAAGTTAAAAGCTCAAATTAAGCAAATGGGTTTCCTGTGACACACAGCTTGGAAAATGGAGTCTATTCCTAATTTGAAGAAAAACAAGTAATATATGGAGTTAAGGTACTCGTAGAGGGTGGCGTTGCACGAAAAGGCTTTTGAAAATACTCTCACACAAGATTAACCGTGAAAACTATTATGTACTTAAAGAAAGATCTAAAAATAAATAAATAAATAAATAATAGGAACCAAGAAAATATAAAGAAAAATAGACACAATTCAAAAACAAGAAAATAACACTATGGGTTTACGCTGCTTGGCTTTAAAGCCTATGTCCAAGGATAACTATAAACAGAAAATTGCACTAACAAATATGGAGATTAAGGGTGCATTTGTTTCAATGAAAAATATTTTTCAACTATAAAATATTTTCAGCTGAAAACATTTTCAGAAAACAATTTGTTTTTGGGTATTTTATTACATTCCTAAAAATGCTTTGGAAAACATTTAAAGGCATTTAGTTTGTATAGGTAAAAAAAATCCTAAAAATAATATAATCTCACAATGCACAAATCAACAATAAAATTTAACATGGCATAATCTCACAAAATCTTAACCAATTTGAAAATATTACAAGCAAGATACAATAGAAGTTCAAGATCTAGGAGATTAAATTTTTGAAATTTTTTTAAAAAAAATTGAAAAAACATAGATTCAGGCATAGGTGTTCTAGATCTAATAAATCTTGGACGGTGGGGAGGAGAATAGAGTCATCTCTATGCTACATATATAAAATATTTTTTCCGAAAAATATTTAACCTAAAAATAAAACAGGTTAAAAGTAGCATATATTGTCACTTTCTTAAAACCCAAACCCCAAATACACCCAAAACATTTTGTTCAAGAGAAATTTAATTTTGTCTAGTTTGCGATACTCTCACAAGAAAACAAATAACCAAGGTCACAACATTATAATTTATATATAACACTAAATGATGTTATTTTGTTGAAACTTAATAGCTATATCAATCATGAAGAAAGAACTATTTTAAAAAAACAAAAACAAAAACAAAAACAAAAATAAAATTTGGTAGACCAAAATAAAAAAATCTCAAACTTTAGGGAACAAAATGAAAATAACGCTAGACTTTAAGGTCAAAAATCTAATTTGGTGTTTTGATTTAAATCGGGATCTACTTCTCCTACTAGACTTTTACAGCTCGTTTGGTAATGTTGTTTTAGTAACGTTGTTTGTATTTTTTGGAAATACGTGTGGGTGAAAAAGTGTGTAAAAATACGTGTAATGTTATTTAAACACTGAAAACTATTGTTCAAAATACACTATCAAACAACCCCTTAATTATTGGACCTGCCCCTAACTCTCAAAAACTCACTATGTCTCTACAAGCATGTGTAGTCTCCTTATGGTACTCGTTATTGTTTAAGTATTGTACATAAAACTTAAATCTCATCATTTCTATACAAGAGTGTAGTAATCAAATGATCATAAGTATTAGGTGGTGAGTTTAATAAAAAAAAAGTTTCATCCTCACTAATCTAAACTTTACAAATTTTCAAATCAACTAGTATTTTTTAATAATCATTTATATGCTCAAATGTAGAAATACCTTCAGTACTGGAAACAAAATATTTTTTTCCTACGAATAAAGTAAGTTCTCCACACTCTTGGTCATGTGTACTCGTCCTTCAATGTTTTCCTCAACTCCTTGACCTTCTTCTCCCTCATAAAAATTTTCTTTTTTATAATTCTTGGCCAAACACAAAATGATGGTAATGCAAGCCTATATCTTCTTCCAATCTTTATTTGAACTCTTTTTAGGTTTGTTGCTTTCCAAAGCAATATACTCTTGTTGGATCATAATATCCATAACATCTCATTATTGCATGTTGAAGTTGTTTCCAATCTTTATTTGAAATCTTTTAGGTTTGTTGCTTTCCAAAGCAATATACTCTTGTTGGATCATGATATCTATAACATGTCATTATCACATGTTGAGGTGTTTTTTCTATCAATTTCCTCTACATTAAATTTGGCATTAAAGAGTGTGATCATTACTAGATACCAAAAGTTTTGATGAGGATTCATCTTATATCTTTCTCTCTAATACTTGAATCCATGAACGAATCAATAATTTCTTCAAATAGAGCAATTCCAAATCCATAGGTATCGAATTTGGCTTTAATACTAATTTTTGTTTGGAAGCATTCCCATACAACATTGATTATTAAAACTATTATAGATTTGAGGAAGATCTCACAAACAAATAATAGAAATAAAGAAAATAGCTAGAGAGTAGAAAGTAAAATGGACACAACCACGCACAAGAGAAGATAATCAAAGATTTACAAGGTTTAACTTTAGGTCTATGTCCACAACAATGAAATATGAGTGACAATTCTCACTCACAAATAGGAAAAATAAATGTGACAATTACATAAATAGTATGAAGTATTTTCATAAAATCCAAATATTGAATATACAAAAAAAAAAAAAAAATCTCACGAATGATAAAGAATAGAGAAATTTTATTTCTAGAGTGGCGGCAGTCTCACATGAGGCAAATAAAAACCATGGGGAGGCAACATTATCTATATGTTTAACTTTAATGGTCGGCAAGCAATCCTTTTTGGGATGAAGAACTCCAAAACCGGAAAGAATATGAGAGCTTTCAGTTTCAATTTTTATGGATGGGAGAGACTAGAGAGCTTCCATTGGAAATAAAATAAATGTCGGTTAAGAAAGGACAATACCTAACCGCATAAAACAAAGGCCATAATATTTCATGGTAGCAATATGGGGAACAACAACTTCCTGAGAACTTCATCTTCTTTTAGGTGTTGCATAGAATATCACATTAGTCATTTCTATTAGATAAGTACAACAACAACCCAGTAATTAAATAGTAAAAAAAAAAAAAACGTACTCACTAATATATAAAGTCAATACATACTGCATCCCAGCTGTTGTGGCTTGAATGATTGCACAAATTGCATATGAAATAGCTCCATTTGGGATTCTACTACCCCACTTTTTAATGATAAAATAAAAATAATCCTTTGTTCTTTTATGAGAGAGAAATAATCATTTGGGATTCTACTACCCCACTTTTAATGATAAAATAAAAATAATCCTTTATGAGAGTTTTATCATTAAAAGTGGGGTAGTAGAATCCCAAATGGAGCTATTTCATATGCAATTTGTGCAATCATTCAAGCCACAACAGCTGGGATGCAGTACGTATTGACTTTATATATATTAGTGAGTACGTTTTTTTTTTTTACTATTTAATTACTGGGTTGTAGTTGTACTTACCTAGTAGAAATGACTAATGTGATATTCTATGCAACACCTAAAAGAAGAGGAAGTTCTCAGGAAATTGTTGTTCCCCATATTGCTACCATAATTTGATATCCTGGTAACACTTTTCAAAACTGCTCAATCATATATTTGCATTATCATATGATGTGGTACCAATATATATATATATATATATATATATATATATATATATATTTTTTTTTTTCCTTTTTGGGTTGGTGGGGTTGTAGGGGTACTTTTAGGGTCCGTTTGGATACAATTTATTTTTACTGAAACTGAAAACTGAAAACACTATAATAAAATAATTTTTAAATGTGTGAATAGTACCGTGGGACCCATTTTTAATATTTTTTTTCTGAATAAAGTGACTGTGGGTCTTGTAAACAGTGTTATTTGTCTCAAAAAGCAGAAAATGCGTGAAAAAAAGAAAAAAGAAAAAGAAAAACGCAAACGTGAATCCAAACACTCACTTAGGGTAAAATTTGGTGCTTACTAAGTTTGCCCTCTATCGTTTCTGATAGCTTATTTGTTAAACGTATCAAGACAAGTTTTTGATAGCTTATTTGTTAAACGTACCAAGACAAAAAGAGAAAGGTTTAATTTTTATTTATAAAAAAAAAAAGAAGAAGAAGAAAAAACTAGTTTTATAGCTTATTTGATAAAATATGAGACAAAAAGTAAAATGTTGGGAAAATTATACTTTACTCCCTTAAACTATACCTTAAATTACACTTTGCACCCTAAACTTTTGAATTCACGTATTGCACCATAAACTATGATATTTGTTACACTTTACACTCCAACATCAAGTTTAATGTTAACTTGGATGGAAATTCAAAGTTTAAGGTGCGAAGTGTAATAAGAAATATAGTTTATGGTGATAAAATGTAATTTTTTTATTTATTTTGACGTTAGAGTACAAAGTGTAACAAAAGTCATAGTTTATGATATAAAACATGCATTTGAAAAGTTTAGGATGCAAAGTATAATTAGAGATATATAGTTTAAGATAATAAAACGTAATTTCTCCCAAAATGTTTCAAGTAACATATGTAAGTTCATGGCTTTTTGCCCCTTTATCTTTCCCCGTCCCCTATTGGTTCTTGCAGACTAGCTTGAGATTAATTAGGTGAGTATTGGATAAATGAAGTTATTTGTGGAATTGATTCACTAGATTGAGTGACTTACAACCTCAAATTACTATATATGTGGGAATTGGATTCAGTTCCAATAAGTACTATATATATGGCATGGCACACATGCATTTGGTTCTTTTAAGAGAGACCTGCCTGAAGATCAATCCCTCAAGCAGGGTTTCAGTATTTG
>JARYZH020003075.1:0-12351 GCA_030021035.2 Notholithocarpus densiflorus
TACAACATTTAAATTAATTTGAATATATATATATATATATATATATATAAGAAACGGAAAAAGTTATTAAAACATTAATTACTTTTTTTTTTCCAAAAAAACTTTATTTAAATGGATTATTAATCATTGCCCTAAGGGCATCCGTTAGCATTTCCCTTTTAAATTTAAAGTTGGTCATTTTAGTATGGTAATTTTGATCAAAAATCATTTTGGTCCTTTAAATTTGAAGGTGGTCATTTTACTCGGGTAACTTTACTAAAAAATACTCAAAATGATCAACTTAGAAGACTGAAATAATTTTTGGATAAAATTACTAGACTAAAACGATCAATTTCAAACTTAAAGGACTAAAATGAACAACTTCAAACTTAAATGACTAAAATAATTTTTGGGCAGAATTAACATGTACAAATTGCATTTTTGCCTATATTATAATGTGACTACATTTTAAAGGCAAGTATATATAATGCTAGAAAAGTAACTATACACATTTATTAATGTAAGACAAAGTAATTAGTGCAAATATTAAACATGCTTATTTATTGCAAAAATTTTAGTTCATTGATTTATTGCAAATAAATTTAATATCTAAAATATAGAAAAATTAATTTCCAGATACATTTAATGAGCAAAGACATTTAATAGCCATATATATTTAATATATTGGACATTTCAAAAACATTTATCGAGACTTTTATTATTTATGACTATGTCAAAAATTTAAGGACTTCTTTTTTGACTGAAGAAGGTAGAAAAATTTAAGGACTAAAATGACCAACTTCAAATTTAAATGACTAAAATAATTTTTGGGCAAAATTAATGTGGGGTCAAAGAATTTGGCCACCCCGGCTCACTTTATACTAAGCCCAAGGCCCATGCCGAGGAGGAAGAAATGCCCGAGGACGAATGAAGGAAATCCTAACTACCAAGAAGCGTAGCCGAGGACAACTATGTCCTCGGCGAACCAAGATCATAGAAGGGAAGAACAGCACGCCATCAAGGGCAGTCTCGTAGAGCGTCCCAAGAAAAAGACAAGTACAGCGGGTCAGCCATGGGAGCTTGGAGGAGGAGCAATTCTAGGAGAAGCTGTCACCTTCACCCACAACTAACGTTTTGGCCGCATTAATGAGGAAATGACCCCTGAACAGTGTTACTTTGGGTGCTGCAACTCACAGAAGGTTTGGGACGGCGGCTGATGGGACAAGCACTCAAGTAATGACCTGCACGATCAACAAATGGAGGGCCAAGATCAGCCGAAGGAGGGTATATAATGTAAAGAACTCCTCCAGAAAGAGGATCGAAAATTGGAAGTAGAAAACACTGTAGCAACCTGTATTATCTTTGTAATCTCTGTATCCAAGCATTGAGGAGATAATAAGAACAAGATAGCTCCTCGGATCGGTGTCTAGGACAGATTTTCACACTTAAAGCCCATTTTCTCTTTACTTAGTCTTCCCATAATCATGTTTATTCGTTGTAACCCTCACTAAGGCCTAGTTCTTAAACCCATCCTCTACAAATTCATTGTTTAGGACTAGTTGAGCCTGAATCCACTTTTCCAACAGCAGAAGTGCCCAGACCCAGTCCCTACAATTGGCGCCGTCTATGAGAAGAACTTGTGTTTTAGTAAGGGTAATAATCAAGCATGGTAGGGCCAGGCCCTCATCAAGCAGGTCCCCACCAGCCTGAACCTGCGGGAACCCCACGACAAGGTAACTTCCCCGATCCTGAGCGTGATCGAAATGAAGAGAATGAGAGGTTTCGAGAAGGAAGTGTGCACACCACTCAAACAGGCAGCAGCCACTCTCGTGTGAAGAGTCACGTGCTCTAGAGACAAAATAACGACTGGCCCATGCAACAAGAAGGAGTCAGAAGCCACGCATCTTAGGGGCAGAATGATAATTAGGCCATGCAAAAAGAGATAGATGATTTGAAGAGAGAGCTGCGCCATGCACGACGAAGGCGGTCTCGCTCCAGCCCTGACATGCCTTCTAGTGATGAAGGCGATGATGACTATAGACGGAGATCGCGAACCCCCCCAAGTGAGACCTTCTCTTACGAAGAAGAGCACCAACGGAGGTGTGCACGTAAAAGCCCATCTCCCAGGGGCTTGAGGAACAACGCCATGAGCAGGGCACTGGACCAACTCTCCAAATCACCGTTCACGCGCCACATAGAGGGGGCTGCGCTTCCTCGACGTTTCCAGCAGCCAACCTTCATTCCTTACAAAGGCAAGACGGACCCCGTGGAGCATGTGAGCCATTTTAACCAAAGGATGGCTGTCTATTCTAAAAACAAGGCACTGATGTGCAAGGTCTTCCCCTCAAGCTTGGGGCTAGTGGCGATGAGGTGGTTCAATGGTTTAAAGGCGAATTCCGTAGATTCTTATAGGCAGCTAACTCAAGCCTTTGGCTCTCACTTCGTTACAAATAGCAGGGCTCCTCGGCCCTTGAGTATGTTATTATCGCTATCCATGGATAATGGAGAAACTCTGAAGGCCTACTCGGACAGGTATTGGGAGATGTATAATGAAATGGACGCAACTATGACGATGTCGCCTTCAGCACCTTCAAAAATAGCCTCCTAGCTGAGCACGGCCTGAGGAAGTCTCTGACTGGCAAGCCCGCCACTAGTGTGCGCCAACTGATGGATCAAATCGATAAGTATAAACGAGTAGAGGAAAACCAGCTGCAAGGAAAGGGAAAAGAGAAGGTTATCCCTCAGGAGAGGAGGGATTTCAGGTCGAACCGACATAACAGCAACCGCCCGAGGAGAGACTTCGTGGGGCAATCCGGAGCAACCAGCACACAGACTGTCAGTGCTGTATTCCAAGAACCAGTACACCGGGTGTTGGAGAAAATCAAGAACGAGCCATACTTTAAGTGGCCGAACAAGATGGCGGGAGAGTCCATGAGGCGTAATCAGAACCTTTATTGCCAATACCACCAAGACCACGGGCATACCACGAAGAACTGCAGGAACCTCTAGAACTATCTGGACCAGCTGGTCCGAGAAGGGAAGCTGAGGCACCTCCTGCATCATTCTAGTGGTCATTTGGGCCAGACCCATCAGGAGCCCTAAAGGGATAATGCCCTAAGGTTGCGCCAGGAAGGACAGGCACGCGCCCCTCACGAGTGCTATCTGTGACTCAGATGCCTGCCGAGGAGTCCCATCCAGAGCTGAAGAGGGCTGAGTGAATTCTCACCCAGTCTTGAGCTTTTCAGAAGAAGACAATGATGGAACCACCCAGCCCTATGACGATGTGCTACTGATCACTCTCAGAATCGGGGATTACAATGTGAAAAGAATGATGGTGGATGGCGGCAGTGCTGCCGAGATAATGTATCCCGACCTCTACAAGGGGCTGAATTTAAGACCGGAAGATTTGATGCCCTACAGCTCTCCTTTGATGAGTTTCGACGGGAAGCTTATTATTCCAAAGGGCATGATTAGGCTGCCAATCCAGACCGGCCCAGAGAGAGTGGAGGTAAACTTTATCGTGGTGGACACCTACCCTCCATATACCGCCATTGTTGGCAGGCCCTGGCTCCATACTTTGGGGGCTGTTGCCTCCTCCTTACATCAGAAAGTGAAATTCCCGTCGGTAAATCAGGTTCTTGAAATCCGCGGTTGCCAGTCTACGACAAGGCAGTGTATAGTGGCCGCCATTTCACATCAGCTCGATGTAGAGTCCTTAGCCTCTGCTGATATGAACTTATAGCAATCAAAGGACCCGGTGCCGCCCCCTGATACGGCTGCCGAGGAGGCAAAATGCGAAGATCTAGAGAGAGTGGTCATCGGTGGTGACCCGGAGAGGTTCTTTCAGGTAGGGGCTTAACTGCCTCCCCAGGAGAAGGGGGAGTTGATTGAGCTTCTCAAAAGCAATATTGACGTGTTCACATGGGATGCCTGCGACGCTCCGGGGATTGATCCAGCCTTCCTTTGTCACCATCTCAACGTCAACCCGTCCATCACACCCAAGAAGCAGCCACCTCGGCGCCCCTCAAGAGAGCATGCCGATGCGATTAGGGGCGAGGTGGAGAAGTTTAAGCGTACCGGGGCTATCAAAGAGGTTTTTTACCTCAAATGGTTGGCTAACACCGTGGTAGTCAAGAAGAAAAGCGGAAAATGGCAGGTTTGTGTAGACTTCATGGACCTAAATAGAGCATGCCCAAAAGACCCATTCCCCATGCCTCGGATAGACCAGCTGGTGGATGCAACAGCGGGCCATCCTCGGATGAGCTTCTTGGATGCCTTTCAAGGCTATCATCAAATACCACTAGCGCTGGACGGCCAGGAGAAGACAGCCTTCGTGACACCTACTGGGAACTATCACTACAAAGTAATGCCGTTCGGTCTAAAGAACGCAGGGTCCACTTACCAAAGGATGATGACGAGAATGTTCGAGCCGCAGTTGGGCAAGAGCATTGAAATCTATGTTGATGACATGGTGGTGAAGAGTAAGGTAGTGTCCGAATATTTAGGAGACCTCGGCAGTACCTTTAATGTCTTGAAGAAGCTGCGCCTAAATGCCTCCAAATGCTCATTTGGCGTGGGATCAGGCAAGTTTCTAGGCTACATGATTACTCATAGGGGAATTGAGGTTAATCCTGACCAGATCAAGGCTATTAACGATCTAAAACCACCGCAAAACGCCAAGGAGGTTCAAAAGCTTACTGGAATGATCGCAGCCCTGAATCGATTCATTTCCAGGTCGGCGGATAGATGTAGACCGTTCTATCTCTTGATCAACAAGTGAAAAGGGTTTGAATGGTTTGAGGACTGTGTTGCGGCCTTCCAGCAACTCAAGGAATACCTATCTCGGCCCCCTATCATGTCTAGTCCTGAGGCTGATGAAGTTTTATACGCATATATAGCCGTGGCCCCCCATGCGGTGAGCTTAGTGCTAATACGGGATGACAACGGCCTTCAAAAGCTAGTCTATTACGTGAGCAAGTCGTTGCATGAAGCCAATGTCAGATTCTTGCCCTTGGAGAAGGCCATACTAGCTGTGGTCCATGCTACGCGAAAGCTTCCCCATTACTTCCAAGCCCACACAGTGGTTGTCCTAACCCAACTGCCCTTGAAGTCCGCACTTCGGGCTGTTGATTATACTGGGAGGATTGCCTTATGGAACACAATCCTGGGAGCTTTTGACATCAAGTACATGCCTCGGACTTCCGTAAAGGGACAGGTCCTAGCTGACTTGATGGCTGAATTCACTGAACCATCGGTAGAGATTGTAGCCGAGGATCGAAACATGGGTGGAAAATCGGTTGGGGTAGTCTCTATGCTAGGACCCCCATGTTGGAAGGTGTACGTTGATGGCGCAGCAAATCGAAGAGGATCCGGAGTGGGGCTGGTCCTAATATCTCCTGAGAAGGCCATCATTGTGAAATCCCTGAGATTGGGGTTCTCGGCCACGAATAATGAAGCCGAGTACGAGGCCTTGTTGCAAGGAATGGCCATGGTGCAGAAAATGGGAGGAAAAGCAGTAGAGGTGTTCTCGGACTCAAGACTGGTAGTGGGCCAGGTGAAGGGAGAATTAGAAGCCAGAGAAGTAAGGATGCAAGCGTACTTAAGCCAGGCCAAACGCTTGCAGTCAAATTTCGACCTGTTCAGCTTGTCACATGTCCTCAGGAGTGGCAACACCCACACAGATTCATTGGCCACGCTCGCTACCTCCTCGGTAAAGGGCCTGCCCTGAACCATCCTTGTCGAGCATCTGGATAGAGCAAGAGAGGTGGTGATAGGCATGATCCATATCCATGAAGTTAGAGTGGGTCCTAGCTGGATGGATCCCATAGTGAGATTCCTCAAAGATGATACCCTACCCGAAGAAAAGCCAGAAGCTGAAAGAATACGAAGAAATGCTTCTCGGTTCAGGTTGTCCGAGGACCACAAACTGTATAAGCGCTCCTATTCTGGGCCATATTTACTGTTCATTCACCCAGAAGCAGCAGAATTACTACTTGAGGAACTGCACGAGGGGATTTGTGGTAGTCACACAGGGAGAAGATCTCTATCGCACCGAGTCCTTACCTAGGGATATTGATGGCCAGAGATGCAGAAGGAAGCCCTGGAGTATGTTAAGAAATGTGATCAGTGCCAAAGGTTTGCCCTAAATATTCACCAGCCTGGAGGAGTCCTTAACCCCTTGTCCAGTCCATGGCCGTTCGCCCAGTGGGGCTTGGATATTGTAGGCCATTTTCCCAAGGCAGCCGGAAACAAGAGATATCTGTTGGTTGACACAAATTACTTCACCAAATGGGTTGAGGCTGAGCCACTGGCCAACATCAGAGATGCGGATGCCAAGAGGTTCATCTGGGGAAACATCGTCACACGATTCGGGGTCCCTCGAACCCTCATTTCAGATAATGGCCTCCAATTTGACAGCAAAGCCTTCAGAAGATATTGTTGCGAACTGGGGATCACAAATAGGTACTCAACTCTAGCTTATCCTCAGGGAAATGGGCAGGCCGAGGCTGTCAACAAGGTCATATTCAATGGGCTTAAAAAGAGACTGGATGAAGCCAAGAGAAGATGGGTAGAGGAGCTGCCACACGTCTTATGGACTTACCAGACTACCCCATGACGGTCAACAAGAGAGACACCCTTTGCCATGACTTATGGAGCCGAGGCTGTTATCCCTCTAGAGACAAACTTCCCAACGCTGAGGACTAGCTCCTTCACTCCAGGCAATAAAGATGGACTGCTGGGGAAAAGCCTAGACCTGATCGATGAACGAAGAGAAAAGGCGGTGATCCAGTTGGCTTACTACCACCAGAAGCTTAAGAAGGGACATGATGCCAATGTGAAGCTGAGACCATTGGCACCAAGGGACTTAGTGTTGAGGAAAGTCGTGGGGGCTACCAAGAACCCGTCTTGGGGAAAGTTGGGGCCCAATTGGGAAGGACCATACCGGATTACCGCAGTAGCAGGAATAGGTGCATACTACTTAGAAGACTTAGATGAAAAAGCTGTACCTCGTCCATGGAATGTAAATAACCTGAAAATGTATTATTATTAACAAAGGCATTTCTCTAATTCATATGTTTAAGCCCATTTTGATTACATGTCCTGCGTTTTGGCAACCATCTAAGTGTTAAACAGAACCAAGGTCTTGCATGGTCCTCGGACTCAAACCTGTGGGGAAACTAACTACTTCAAGAGAATCTAAGTGTTAGACAGAACCAAGGTCTTGCATGGTCCTCGGACTCAAATTTGTGGGGAAACTAACTACTTCAAGAGAATCTAAGTGTTAGACAGAACCAAGGTCTTGCATGGTCCTCGGACTCAAACTTGTGGGGAAACTAACTACTTCAAGAAAATCTAAGTGTTAGACAGAACCAAGGTCTTGCATGGTCCTCGGACTCAAACCTATGGGGAAACCTAGTCAGTAGCTAATTGTTTCCTTGAGGTCAATAAATTTTTGGAACATACCTCTAAACACACTTGCATTTTAAAAGTATGAAATCTAAAAGTTTGTCTTTATAAGTAATACGCGCTTAGCATTTTTAAACCCGATATAATAACCAACTCATGAGGTATAGAATTCATGTTACAAGGTCATTTCCTTTTATAGTCCATTCAGCAAAAGTAGGTCGTAATAATAGAGTGACCCAATTGCTAATCACAGTCTAAGTGAAAATTATCATTATGGACTTTACATTTTTAGGTTGCTGTTTCAAAAATGGAAAACAAGTCACACTGTTGAGACTGTTTAGCTAATAATCAAAGCGCAAGTTATATAAATAACAAATAAAACAAAAAGTTATATGAATAAACAAAACCCGTTACAGCGACAATTAACACACAAAAAGGGAATTGCGTATATTCAATCCATGCGTTCCATTACAACAGTCCAAAAAAAAAAAAAAGGAAAAAAAAAAAAAAAAAGAGAAAAAGAGATAATGGGGCAGCCTATTTCTTTAACTTGGTCTTCGTTGCACCCTTGGAAGGCTAGTCTGAAGTGGCCTCAGGGTCTTCGGGGCTTTCACCTAGAGGAATAGCTTGCAGAGGCATTACAAGGAGAGCTGTCTCTTCAGCCTGAGCGGCCTGGGCACCAGTTGGAGGCTCTGCATCATCCTGGGGTACTCCCTGGCTAGGGCCCTTATCTGCCTCAGTTACCCTTGATGGCTCGGCCTCCTCGGCAGGCTCATTAGAAGAAGTCAAAGCAAGGGCAGTATCAGGATGGCCTGCCTCAGCCACCTCGGGAGAAGTGCCAGCCTCGGAGCTAGGAAGGCCGGGCTCTCGGATGGCAGGAGGGTAGTATACATTCTCTGCCTTCCAAAGGTCAGATGAAGCCTCAACTCCAGCTTGTTTGAGGGCTTCATTCCAAACCTGGGAATAGTAGAGCCTGCACACCCTAGGTACTTAAGCCTTGAGAATGACCTGTGTCTCATCCATTCCCAAGGCGTAAGCATCTTCCTCGGCCTTCTTCTTGGAGCTCTCGGCCTCAGTCCTGGAGAACTCGGCCTCCTCCTTAGCCCTCAAGGCTTCATCCCTGGCCCCCTCGGCCTCGGCCAGCTTTTTCTTCAAATCAGCAATCTGCTCCTTGGCAATCTTCAGCTGATCCTCAGCCTCGAGTAGGCGCCTTGTCTGGTCCTCAACCTGTTTTTGGGTGCTGGCCAGACCTGATTCAGTACTGTCTCTGGCCCTTGTCATCTCCTTCAGGTCCTCCCTTGCCTTCACAAGATCAGCCTCGGAGTTTTTAAGCGTCCGCGTGGCATCCAAGCGCTTGTCACGCTCGGATTCCAGGGCCCTACTCTGATCATTGGCTAACTCTTCCAACCTATAGGTGGCCTGGACAGCTTGCCAAATTGAAACAAGTTCACGATAAGATGGAAACTAAGGGACAAGGATCAATAGAGTCGTAAATGTTAGAAGTCTTACCATGCCCATGTACCTCTTCATGCTGAGGAAGACCTCCTGCCGCCTCATATTCCCCAACTCGGCTATATCGCTGGGAAGCAGCAAGCACCTCTCTAGTGCATCAGCCACGTAGGCACCTTCGCCCCCTCGGAAGTCCCTGAGCGAGGCGTTTTCCATCAGAGGCTCCCCATGGAGCATTAAGGTAGGAAGCCAGGCCTGGGCCTCGGACTGAATGGCAACTTCCTTTTATGGGCCCTGGTGCCCGACTTTCAATTGTTTTGAAACTCACCGGGCTTCATCTTCCTCATGAGAGGAGCGAGGCTGTCCCTCATCCATGGGCTCTTTGCCTTTGGATCCCCTTTTCCTTTTTGGATTGGCGGGCTCAGGCCGAGGAGGCAGAGTCGGCTAGGGAGGACCTGATCTGAGCAGGTTGAGACTTGGGAGGAGGAGGAAGCTTGGATTGTGGCCTCCCCGGCTGGCCCTCAATCAGGTCAAGCAAGTCGGTTGAGGGTTTCTTCTTAAAACTCATTTCAGCTTGAGAAGAAGTCCCTACTGAGGAGAGGCCCACTTCAGTCAAACTGGGGTCGCCCAGATCACTAGAGGGATCCTCGAATAGATTGTCTTGATCAAATACACCAAAATCATCCTCGGCCTCTTCAGCTTGAGGGGACGAGGAAGGACCTGCCAACGTAGCGCCTTCTGTAACAGGGGATCCTTCGGCAATCAAGAACCCTTGTTCTGCTACGGTAATTTTGTGAAGCCGAGGATCTTTAGCTCTGATCATGTACTTCGGGGCCGAGAATGATTTCTGGATGGGATCGTACCCAAGGATCTTGTGAGCAGCTCTGACCTGATTGTCAGCTTCGTTCACAAAAACCTCCGCCCTAAGGATGGTCACCAAATCTTCCCGGTTGACCAAGTGAAAGTGTCGGCCAAAGGCGTGTGGATCTGTAAAAAAGAAGGTACATCCGTATTAGCAGCCAAACGGTGCAAACTATGACAATGCAAAAGATCAACCCTCTCCTACTCTGAATACCCCACCTGGTGCCCCCCTCTTCTGTCGGATAAGGAAGGCCGTCGTGCCACCTTCCTGACATGATGAGAAAGTCCTTATTCAGCCCCTTGCTAGACTCTGGGAGGTACTGAATAAGCCGAACCTTGTCGTCCCTCGTTTTCATATAGTAGGATTTACCCTTTAGGTGTTGGAGGTTGTAGCACCAGTTTACATCGTGATGGGCCAACCTCAACCCCATTTTCTCATTTAAAACATCCATACAATCCAGGATCCTAAACATATTGACGGCGCACTGGGTGGGAGCTAATCGAAAATGCCTAAGGTAATCCCTCATCACCGGTCCCATGGGGATTCTTATACCACCCTCAATGAAGGCGATTATGGAAATCACCACTTCACCGTCTTCTTTCCTAAAAAACCACTCCCCTTCCTCACAGTATCTCAAGCCTACGTTATTGGGAATCCTATAATCGGCAATGAATTTCTCCATTGCCTCTTCAGACTCAACCAACTTCTTAAACCTACCCATCCCTAGGAACGGTTAAAGGACTCAGGGGAGGACGAAAGAAAGAGAGGAACAAAAGAAAAAGAAACTTAGAGGGGAGAAAATATGAGTTAGAGAGAGAGTAGAAACTTACAGAAATGAGGAAAAGCTCCTCGGACAGGCTTTTTATGCTGAAAAGAAAGGCGAGTTGGGCTGGAGATTTGACAGAACTCAGGAGATGTGCGCAAGAACTCTTAAATATGAAAATAAAGAGGCAAATCGGTTCGAATGGGCATTTATACCTTCGATTAAAAATAACCGTGCCGGTTTTCCCGCCTATAAAGTTAAAAATTCCCCACCGTTTGATCACCATCACATCGTTGAACGTGGGGAGCACAGAGCCGCCAGAATTTAATGAGGGCGCGCTCCGTATACCGAAGCGTCAAGAACGTGCCTTGGACAAGCGGAAAGGCTCTGGCGCTGACGAAGGACAAGACTGGACAAGCCATGACATAGGTCCAAGGGCATCAAAACCCTCCTCTCCGTCCGAGAATCCGGACAGCAGGATTTTGAGGGGCTATTGTGGGGTCAAAGAATTTGGCCACCCTAGCTCACTTTATACTAAGCCCAAGGCCCATGCCGAGGAGGAAGAAATGCCCGAGGACGAATGAAGGAAATCCTAACTACCAAGAAGCGTAGCCGAGGACAACCATGTCCTCGGCGAACCAAGATCATAGAAGGGAAGAACAACACGCCATCAAGGGCAGTCTCGTAGAGCGTCCCAAGAAAAAGACAAGTACAGCGGGTCAGCCATGGGAGCCTGGAGGAGGAGTAATTCCAGGAGAAGCTGTCACCTTCACATTAAATGCCCACAACTAACGTTCTGGCCGCATTAATGAGGAAATGACCCCTGAACAGTGTTACTTTGGGTGCTGCAACTCACAGAAGGTTTGGGACGGCGGCTGATGGGACAAGCGTTCAAGTAATGACCTGCACGATCAACAAATGGAGGGCCAATATCAGCTGAATGAGGGTATATAATGTAAAGAACTCCTCCAGAAAGAGGATCGGAAATTGGAAGTAGAAAACACTGTAGCAACCTGTATCATTTTTGTAACCTCTGTATCTAAGTATTGAGGAGATAATAAGAACAAGATAGCTCCTCGGACCGGTGTCCAGGACAGATTTTCACACTTAAAGCCCATTTTCTCGTTACTTAGTCTTCTCATAATCATGTTTATTCGTTGTAACCCTCACTAAGGCCTAGTTTTTAAACCCATCCTCTACAAATTCATTGTTTAGGGCTAGTTGGGCCTGAATCCACTTTTTCAATAGCAGAAGTGCCCAGACCCAGTCCCTACAATTAACATGTATAAATTGCATTTTTGCCTATATTTTAATGTGAGTACATTTTATAGGCAAGTATATTTAATGCTAGAAAAGTAACAGTACACATTTATTAATGTAAGACAAAGTAATTGGTGCAAATATTAAACATGCCTATTTATTGCAAAAATTTTAGTTCATTGATTTATTGCAAATAAATTTAATATCTAAAATATAGAAAAATTAATTTTCAGATACATTTAATTTGCAAAGACATTTAATAGCCATGTATATTTAATATATTAAATATTTCAAAAACATTTATTGAGACTTTTTTAATGTATGCCAAAAATTGAAGGTGTAAAAATTGCACTGTCCACCTTTGAGGTATACTAAAATTACATTGTCCTTCCTTATATTTCTAATTGTACAAAGACCTCATTTGTTTTTTAAAATAAACTACAATCACATTTTTTGCTACTTAACATTGTTAAATCCACTAAAGAATATCATCAAAAACCATATGGCATACTTTTTTATCCCTCTTTAAACAATTTTAGTATGTCATGGAGTTACCCACAAAACAGTAAAAAGCATTCCCTTAATGTTGGTGCAAATACAATAATAATGGAAATAACACAAAGAGAAACTG
>JARYZH020003076.1:0-12350 GCA_030021035.2 Notholithocarpus densiflorus
TACAACATTTAAATTAATTTGAATATATATATATATATATATATATATAAGAAACGGAAAAAGTTATTAAAACATTAATTACTTTTTTTTTTCCAAAAAAACTTTATTTAAATGGATTATTAATCATTGCCCTAAGGGCATCCGTTAGCATTTCCCTTTTAAATTTAAAGTTGGTCATTTTAGTATGGTAATTTTGATCAAAAATCATTTTGGTCCTTTAAATTTGAAGGTGGTCATTTTACTCGGGTAACTTTACTAAAAAATACTCAAAATGATCAACTTAGAAGACTGAAATAATTTTTGGATAAAATTACTAGACTAAAACGATCAATTTCAAACTTAAAGGACTAAAATGAACAACTTCAAACTTAAATGACTAAAATAATTTTTGGGCAGAATTAACATGTACAAATTGCATTTTTGCCTATATTATAATGTGACTACATTTTAAAGGCAAGTATATATAATGCTAGAAAAGTAACTATACACATTTATTAATGTAAGACAAAGTAATTAGTGCAAATATTAAACATGCTTATTTATTGCAAAAATTTTAGTTCATTGATTTATTGCAAATAAATTTAATATCTAAAATATAGAAAAATTAATTTCCAGATACATTTAATGAGCAAAGACATTTAATAGCCATATATATTTAATATATTGGACATTTCAAAAACATTTATCGAGACTTTTATTATTTATGACTATGTCAAAAATTTAAGGACTTCTTTTTTGACTGAAGAAGGTAGAAAAATTTAAGGACTAAAATGACCAACTTCAAATTTAAATGACTAAAATAATTTTTGGGCAAAATTAATGTGGGGTCAAAGAATTTGGCCACCCCGGCTCACTTTATACTAAGCCCAAGGCCCATGCCGAGGAGGAAGAAATGCCCGAGGACGAATGAAGGAAATCCTAACTACCAAGAAGCGTAGCCGAGGACAACTATGTCCTCGGCGAACCAAGATCATAGAAGGGAAGAACAGCACGCCATCAAGGGCAGTCTCGTAGAGCGTCCCAAGAAAAAGACAAGTACAGCGGGTCAGCCATGGGAGCTTGGAGGAGGAGCAATTCTAGGAGAAGCTGTCACCTTCACCCACAACTAACGTTTTGGCCGCATTAATGAGGAAATGACCCCTGAACAGTGTTACTTTGGGTGCTGCAACTCACAGAAGGTTTGGGACGGCGGCTGATGGGACAAGCACTCAAGTAATGACCTGCACGATCAACAAATGGAGGGCCAAGATCAGCCGAAGGAGGGTATATAATGTAAAGAACTCCTCCAGAAAGAGGATCGAAAATTGGAAGTAGAAAACACTGTAGCAACCTGTATTATCTTTGTAATCTCTGTATCCAAGCATTGAGGAGATAATAAGAACAAGATAGCTCCTCGGATCGGTGTCTAGGACAGATTTTCACACTTAAAGCCCATTTTCTCTTTACTTAGTCTTCCCATAATCATGTTTATTCGTTGTAACCCTCACTAAGGCCTAGTTCTTAAACCCATCCTCTACAAATTCATTGTTTAGGACTAGTTGAGCCTGAATCCACTTTTCCAACAGCAGAAGTGCCCAGACCCAGTCCCTACAATTGGCGCCGTCTATGAGAAGAACTTGTGTTTTAGTAAGGGTAATAATCAAGCATGGTAGGGCCAGGCCCTCATCAAGCAGGTCCCCACCAGCCTGAACCTGCGGGAACCCCACGACAAGGTAACTTCCCCGATCCTGAGCGTGATCGAAATGAAGAGAATGAGAGGTTTCGAGAAGGAAGTGTGCACACCACTCAAACAGGCAGCAGCCACTCTCGTGTGAAGAGTCACGTGCTCTAGAGACAAAATAACGACTGGCCCATGCAACAAGAAGGAGTCAGAAGCCACGCATCTTAGGGGCAGAATGATAATTAGGCCATGCAAAAAGAGATAGATGATTTGAAGAGAGAGCTGCGCCATGCACGACGAAGGCGGTCTCGCTCCAGCCCTGACATGCCTTCTAGTGATGAAGGCGATGATGACTATAGACGGAGATCGCGAACCCCCCCAAGTGAGACCTTCTCTTACGAAGAAGAGCACCAACGGAGGTGTGCACGTAAAAGCCCATCTCCCAGGGGCTTGAGGAACAACGCCATGAGCAGGGCACTGGACCAACTCTCCAAATCACCGTTCACGCGCCACATAGAGGGGGCTGCGCTTCCTCGACGTTTCCAGCAGCCAACCTTCATTCCTTACAAAGGCAAGACGGACCCCGTGGAGCATGTGAGCCATTTTAACCAAAGGATGGCTGTCTATTCTAAAAACAAGGCACTGATGTGCAAGGTCTTCCCCTCAAGCTTGGGGCTAGTGGCGATGAGGTGGTTCAATGGTTTAAAGGCGAATTCCGTAGATTCTTATAGGCAGCTAACTCAAGCCTTTGGCTCTCACTTCGTTACAAATAGCAGGGCTCCTCGGCCCTTGAGTATGTTATTATCGCTATCCATGGATAATGGAGAAACTCTGAAGGCCTACTCGGACAGGTATTGGGAGATGTATAATGAAATGGACGCAACTATGACGATGTCGCCTTCAGCACCTTCAAAAATAGCCTCCTAGCTGAGCACGGCCTGAGGAAGTCTCTGACTGGCAAGCCCGCCACTAGTGTGCGCCAACTGATGGATCAAATCGATAAGTATAAACGAGTAGAGGAAAACCAGCTGCAAGGAAAGGGAAAAGAGAAGGTTATCCCTCAGGAGAGGAGGGATTTCAGGTCGAACCGACATAACAGCAACCGCCCGAGGAGAGACTTCGTGGGGCAATCCGGAGCAACCAGCACACAGACTGTCAGTGCTGTATTCCAAGAACCAGTACACCGGGTGTTGGAGAAAATCAAGAACGAGCCATACTTTAAGTGGCCGAACAAGATGGCGGGAGAGTCCATGAGGCGTAATCAGAACCTTTATTGCCAATACCACCAAGACCACGGGCATACCACGAAGAACTGCAGGAACCTCTAGAACTATCTGGACCAGCTGGTCCGAGAAGGGAAGCTGAGGCACCTCCTGCATCATTCTAGTGGTCATTTGGGCCAGACCCATCAGGAGCCCTAAAGGGATAATGCCCTAAGGTTGCGCCAGGAAGGACAGGCACGCGCCCCTCACGAGTGCTATCTGTGACTCAGATGCCTGCCGAGGAGTCCCATCCAGAGCTGAAGAGGGCTGAGTGAATTCTCACCCAGTCTTGAGCTTTTCAGAAGAAGACAATGATGGAACCACCCAGCCCTATGACGATGTGCTACTGATCACTCTCAGAATCGGGGATTACAATGTGAAAAGAATGATGGTGGATGGCGGCAGTGCTGCCGAGATAATGTATCCCGACCTCTACAAGGGGCTGAATTTAAGACCGGAAGATTTGATGCCCTACAGCTCTCCTTTGATGAGTTTCGACGGGAAGCTTATTATTCCAAAGGGCATGATTAGGCTGCCAATCCAGACCGGCCCAGAGAGAGTGGAGGTAAACTTTATCGTGGTGGACACCTACCCTCCATATACCGCCATTGTTGGCAGGCCCTGGCTCCATACTTTGGGGGCTGTTGCCTCCTCCTTACATCAGAAAGTGAAATTCCCGTCGGTAAATCAGGTTCTTGAAATCCGCGGTTGCCAGTCTACGACAAGGCAGTGTATAGTGGCCGCCATTTCACATCAGCTCGATGTAGAGTCCTTAGCCTCTGCTGATATGAACTTATAGCAATCAAAGGACCCGGTGCCGCCCCCTGATACGGCTGCCGAGGAGGCAAAATGCGAAGATCTAGAGAGAGTGGTCATCGGTGGTGACCCGGAGAGGTTCTTTCAGGTAGGGGCTTAACTGCCTCCCCAGGAGAAGGGGGAGTTGATTGAGCTTCTCAAAAGCAATATTGACGTGTTCACATGGGATGCCTGCGACGCTCCGGGGATTGATCCAGCCTTCCTTTGTCACCATCTCAACGTCAACCCGTCCATCACACCCAAGAAGCAGCCACCTCGGCGCCCCTCAAGAGAGCATGCCGATGCGATTAGGGGCGAGGTGGAGAAGTTTAAGCGTACCGGGGCTATCAAAGAGGTTTTTTACCTCAAATGGTTGGCTAACACCGTGGTAGTCAAGAAGAAAAGCGGAAAATGGCAGGTTTGTGTAGACTTCATGGACCTAAATAGAGCATGCCCAAAAGACCCATTCCCCATGCCTCGGATAGACCAGCTGGTGGATGCAACAGCGGGCCATCCTCGGATGAGCTTCTTGGATGCCTTTCAAGGCTATCATCAAATACCACTAGCGCTGGACGGCCAGGAGAAGACAGCCTTCGTGACACCTACTGGGAACTATCACTACAAAGTAATGCCGTTCGGTCTAAAGAACGCAGGGTCCACTTACCAAAGGATGATGACGAGAATGTTCGAGCCGCAGTTGGGCAAGAGCATTGAAATCTATGTTGATGACATGGTGGTGAAGAGTAAGGTAGTGTCCGAATATTTAGGAGACCTCGGCAGTACCTTTAATGTCTTGAAGAAGCTGCGCCTAAATGCCTCCAAATGCTCATTTGGCGTGGGATCAGGCAAGTTTCTAGGCTACATGATTACTCATAGGGGAATTGAGGTTAATCCTGACCAGATCAAGGCTATTAACGATCTAAAACCACCGCAAAACGCCAAGGAGGTTCAAAAGCTTACTGGAATGATCGCAGCCCTGAATCGATTCATTTCCAGGTCGGCGGATAGATGTAGACCGTTCTATCTCTTGATCAACAAGTGAAAAGGGTTTGAATGGTTTGAGGACTGTGTTGCGGCCTTCCAGCAACTCAAGGAATACCTATCTCGGCCCCCTATCATGTCTAGTCCTGAGGCTGATGAAGTTTTATACGCATATATAGCCGTGGCCCCCCATGCGGTGAGCTTAGTGCTAATACGGGATGACAACGGCCTTCAAAAGCTAGTCTATTACGTGAGCAAGTCGTTGCATGAAGCCAATGTCAGATTCTTGCCCTTGGAGAAGGCCATACTAGCTGTGGTCCATGCTACGCGAAAGCTTCCCCATTACTTCCAAGCCCACACAGTGGTTGTCCTAACCCAACTGCCCTTGAAGTCCGCACTTCGGGCTGTTGATTATACTGGGAGGATTGCCTTATGGAACACAATCCTGGGAGCTTTTGACATCAAGTACATGCCTCGGACTTCCGTAAAGGGACAGGTCCTAGCTGACTTGATGGCTGAATTCACTGAACCATCGGTAGAGATTGTAGCCGAGGATCGAAACATGGGTGGAAAATCGGTTGGGGTAGTCTCTATGCTAGGACCCCCATGTTGGAAGGTGTACGTTGATGGCGCAGCAAATCGAAGAGGATCCGGAGTGGGGCTGGTCCTAATATCTCCTGAGAAGGCCATCATTGTGAAATCCCTGAGATTGGGGTTCTCGGCCACGAATAATGAAGCCGAGTACGAGGCCTTGTTGCAAGGAATGGCCATGGTGCAGAAAATGGGAGGAAAAGCAGTAGAGGTGTTCTCGGACTCAAGACTGGTAGTGGGCCAGGTGAAGGGAGAATTAGAAGCCAGAGAAGTAAGGATGCAAGCGTACTTAAGCCAGGCCAAACGCTTGCAGTCAAATTTCGACCTGTTCAGCTTGTCACATGTCCTCAGGAGTGGCAACACCCACACAGATTCATTGGCCACGCTCGCTACCTCCTCGGTAAAGGGCCTGCCCTGAACCATCCTTGTCGAGCATCTGGATAGAGCAAGAGAGGTGGTGATAGGCATGATCCATATCCATGAAGTTAGAGTGGGTCCTAGCTGGATGGATCCCATAGTGAGATTCCTCAAAGATGATACCCTACCCGAAGAAAAGCCAGAAGCTGAAAGAATACGAAGAAATGCTTCTCGGTTCAGGTTGTCCGAGGACCACAAACTGTATAAGCGCTCCTATTCTGGGCCATATTTACTGTTCATTCACCCAGAAGCAGCAGAATTACTACTTGAGGAACTGCACGAGGGGATTTGTGGTAGTCACACAGGGAGAAGATCTCTATCGCACCGAGTCCTTACCTAGGGATATTGATGGCCAGAGATGCAGAAGGAAGCCCTGGAGTATGTTAAGAAATGTGATCAGTGCCAAAGGTTTGCCCTAAATATTCACCAGCCTGGAGGAGTCCTTAACCCCTTGTCCAGTCCATGGCCGTTCGCCCAGTGGGGCTTGGATATTGTAGGCCATTTTCCCAAGGCAGCCGGAAACAAGAGATATCTGTTGGTTGACACAAATTACTTCACCAAATGGGTTGAGGCTGAGCCACTGGCCAACATCAGAGATGCGGATGCCAAGAGGTTCATCTGGGGAAACATCGTCACACGATTCGGGGTCCCTCGAACCCTCATTTCAGATAATGGCCTCCAATTTGACAGCAAAGCCTTCAGAAGATATTGTTGCGAACTGGGGATCACAAATAGGTACTCAACTCTAGCTTATCCTCAGGGAAATGGGCAGGCCGAGGCTGTCAACAAGGTCATATTCAATGGGCTTAAAAAGAGACTGGATGAAGCCAAGAGAAGATGGGTAGAGGAGCTGCCACACGTCTTATGGACTTACCAGACTACCCCATGACGGTCAACAAGAGAGACACCCTTTGCCATGACTTATGGAGCCGAGGCTGTTATCCCTCTAGAGACAAACTTCCCAACGCTGAGGACTAGCTCCTTCACTCCAGGCAATAAAGATGGACTGCTGGGGAAAAGCCTAGACCTGATCGATGAACGAAGAGAAAAGGCGGTGATCCAGTTGGCTTACTACCACCAGAAGCTTAAGAAGGGACATGATGCCAATGTGAAGCTGAGACCATTGGCACCAAGGGACTTAGTGTTGAGGAAAGTCGTGGGGGCTACCAAGAACCCGTCTTGGGGAAAGTTGGGGCCCAATTGGGAAGGACCATACCGGATTACCGCAGTAGCAGGAATAGGTGCATACTACTTAGAAGACTTAGATGAAAAAGCTGTACCTCGTCCATGGAATGTAAATAACCTGAAAATGTATTATTATTAACAAAGGCATTTCTCTAATTCATATGTTTAAGCCCATTTTGATTACATGTCCTGCGTTTTGGCAACCATCTAAGTGTTAAACAGAACCAAGGTCTTGCATGGTCCTCGGACTCAAACCTGTGGGGAAACTAACTACTTCAAGAGAATCTAAGTGTTAGACAGAACCAAGGTCTTGCATGGTCCTCGGACTCAAATTTGTGGGGAAACTAACTACTTCAAGAGAATCTAAGTGTTAGACAGAACCAAGGTCTTGCATGGTCCTCGGACTCAAACCTGTGGGGAAACTAACTACTTCAAGAAAATCTAAGTGTTAGACAGAACCAAGGTCTTGCATGGTCCTCGGACTCAAACCTATGGGGAAACCTAGTCAGTAGCTAATTGTTTCCTTGAGGTCAATAAATTTTTGGAACATACCTCTAAACACACTTGCATTTTAAAAGTATGGGATCTAAAAGTTTGTCTTTATAAGTAATACGCGCTTAGCATTTTTAAACCCGATATAATAACCAACTCATGAGGTATAGAATTCATGTTACAAGGTCATTTCCTTTTATAGTCCATTCAGCAAAAGTAGGTCGTAATAATAGAGTGACCCAATTGCTAATCACAGTCTAAGTGAAAATTATCATTATGGACTTTACATTTTTAGGTTGCTGTTTCAAAAATGGAAAACAAGTCACACTGTTGAGACTGTTTAGCTAATAATCAAAGCGCAAGTTATATAAATAACAAATAAAACAAAAAGTTATATGAATAAACAAAACCCGTTACAGCGACAATTAACACACAAAAAGGGAATTGCGTATATTCAATCCATGCGTTCCATTACAACAGTCCAAAAAAAAAAAAAAGGAAAAAAAAAAAAAAAAGAGAAAAAGAGATAATGGGGCAGCCTATTTCTTTAACTTGGTCTTCGTTGCACCCTTGGAAGGCTAGTCTGAAGTGGCCTCAGGGTCTTCGGGGCTTTCACCTAGAGGAATAGCTTGCAGAGGCATTACAAGGAGAGCTGTCTCTTCAGCCTGAGCGGCCTGGGCACCAGTTGGAGGCTCTGCATCATCCTGGGGTACTCCCTGGCTAGGGCCCTTATCTGCCTCAGTTACCCTTGATGGCTCGGCCTCCTCGGCAGGCTCATTAGAAGAAGTCAAAGCAAGGGCAGTATCAGGATGGCCTGCCTCAGCCACCTCGGGAGAAGTGCCAGCCTCGGAGCTAGGAAGGCCGGGCTCTCGGATGGCAGGAGGGTAGTATACATTCTCTGCCTTCCAAAGGTCAGATGAAGCCTCAACTCCAGCTTGTTTGAGGGCTTCATTCCAAACCTGGGAATAGTAGAGCCTGCACACCCTAGGTACTTAAGCCTTGAGAATGACCTGTGTCTCATCCATTCCCAAGGCGTAAGCATCTTCCTCGGCCTTCTTCTTGGAGCTCTCGGCCTCAGTCCTGGAGAACTCGGCCTCCTCCTTAGCCCTCAAGGCTTCATCCCTGGCCCCCTCGGCCTCGGCCAGCTTTTTCTTCAAATCAGCAATCTGCTCCTTGGCAATCTTCAGCTGATCCTCAGCCTCGAGTAGGCGCCTTGTCTGGTCCTCAACCTGTTTTTGGGTGCTGGCCAGACCTGATTCAGTACTGTCTCTGGCCCTTGTCATCTCCTTCAGGTCCTCCCTTGCCTTCACAAGATCAGCCTCGGAGTTTTTAAGCGTCCGCGTGGCATCCAAGCGCTTGTCACGCTCGGATTCCAGGGCCCTACTCTGATCATTGGCTAACTCTTCCAACCTATAGGTGGCCTGGACAGCTTGCCAAATTGAAACAAGTTCACGATAAGATGGAAACTAAGGGACAAGGATCAATAGAGTCGTAAATGTTAGAAGTCTTACCATGCCCATGTACCTCTTCATGCTGAGGAAGACCTCCTGCCGCCTCATATTCCCCAACTCGGCTATATCGCTGGGAAGCAGCAAGCACCTCTCTAGTGCATCAGCCACGTAGGCACCTTCGCCCCCTCGGAAGTCCCTGAGCGAGGCGTTTTCCATCAGAGGCTCCCCATGGAGCATTAAGGTAGGAAGCCAGGCCTGGGCCTCGGACTGAATGGCAACTTCCTTTTATGGGCCCTGGTGCCCGACTTTCAATTGTTTTGAAACTCACCGGGCTTCATCTTCCTCATGAGAGGAGCGAGGCTGTCCCTCATCCATGGGCTCTTTGCCTTTGGATCCCCTTTTCCTTTTTGGATTGGCGGGCTCAGGCCGAGGAGGCAGAGTCGGCTAGGGAGGACCTGATCTGAGCAGGTTGAGACTTGGGAGGAGGAGGAAGCTTGGATTGTGGCCTCCCCGGCTGGCCCTCAATCAGGTCAAGCAAGTCGGTTGAGGGTTTCTTCTTAAAACTCATTTCAGCTTGAGAAGAAGTCCCTACTGAGGAGAGGCCCACTTCAGTCAAACTGGGGTCGCCCAGATCACTAGAGGGATCCTCGAATAGATTGTCTTGATCAAATACACCAAAATCATCCTCGGCCTCTTCAGCTTGAGGGGACGAGGAAGGACCTGCCAACGTAGCGCCTTCTGTAACAGGGGATCCTTCGGCAATCAAGAACCCTTGTTCTGCTACGGTAATTTTGTGAAGCCGAGGATCTTTAGCTCTGATCATGTACTTCGGGGCCGAGAATGATTTCTGGATGGGATCGTACCCAAGGATCTTGTGAGCAGCTCTGACCTGATTGTCAGCTTCGTTCACAAAAACCTCCGCCCTAAGGATGGTCACCAAATCTTCCCGGTTGACCAAGTGAAAGTGTCGGCCAAAGGCGTGTGGATCTGTAAAAAAGAAGGTACATCCGTATTAGCAGCCAAACGGTGCAAACTATGACAATGCAAAAGATCAACCCTCTCCTACTCTGAATACCCCACCTGGTGCCCCCCTCTTCTGTCGGATAAGGAAGGCCGTCGTGCCACCTTCCTGACATGATGAGAAAGTCCTTATTCAGCCCCTTGCTAGACTCTGGGAGGTACTGAATAAGCCGAACCTTGTCGTCCCTCGTTTTCATATAGTAGGATTTACCCTTTAGGTGTTGGAGGTTGTAGCACCAGTTTACATCGTGATGGGCCAACCTCAACCCCATTTTCTCATTTAAAACATCCATACAATCCAGGATCCTAAACATATTGACGGCGCACTGGGTGGGAGCTAATCGAAAATGCCTAAGGTAATCCCTCATCACCGGTCCCATGGGGATTCTTATACCACCCTCAATGAAGGCGATTATGGAAATCACCACTTCACCGTCTTCTTTCCTAAAAAACCACTCCCCTTCCTCACAGTATCTCAAGCCTACGTTATTGGGAATCCTATAATCGGCAATGAATTTCTCCATTGCCTCTTCAGACTCAACCAACTTCTTAAACCTACCCATCCCTAGGAACGGTTAAAGGACTCAGGGGAGGACGAAAGAAAGAGAGGAACAAAAGAAAAAGAAACTTAGAGGGGAGAAAATATGAGTTAGAGAGAGAGTAGAAACTTACAGAAATGAGGAAAAGCTCCTCGGACAGGCTTTTTATGCTGAAAAGAAAGGCGAGTTGGGCTGGAGATTTGACAGAACTCAGGAGATGTGCGCAAGAACTCTTAAATATGAAAATAAAGAGGCAAATCGGTTCGAATGGGCATTTATACCTTCGATTAAAAATAACCGTGCCGGTTTTCCCGCCTATAAAGTTAAAAATTCCCCACCGTTTGATCACCATCACATCGTTGAACGTGGGGAGCACAGAGCCGCCAGAATTTAATGAGGGCGCGCTCCGTATACCGAAGCGTCAAGAACGTGCCTTGGACAAGCGGAAAGGCTCTGGCGCTGACGAAGGACAAGACTGGACAAGCCATGACATAGGTCCAAGGGCATCAAAACCCTCCTCTCCGTCCGAGAATCCGGACAGCAGGATTTTGAGGGGCTATTGTGGGGTCAAAGAATTTGGCCACCCTAGCTCACTTTATACTAAGCCCAAGGCCCATGCCGAGGAGGAAGAAATGCCCGAGGACGAATGAAGGAAATCCTAACTACCAAGAAGCGTAGCCGAGGACAACCATGTCCTCGGCGAACCAAGATCATAGAAGGGAAGAACAACACGCCATCAAGGGCAGTCTCGTAGAGCGTCCCAAGAAAAAGACAAGTACAGCGGGTCAGCCATGGGAGCCTGGAGGAGGAGTAATTCCAGGAGAAGCTGTCACCTTCACATTAAATGCCCACAACTAACGTTCTGGCCGCATTAATGAGGAAATGACCCCTGAACAGTGTTACTTTGGGTGCTGCAACTCACAGAAGGTTTGGGACGGCGGCTGATGGGACAAGCGTTCAAGTAATGACCTGCACGATCAACAAATGGAGGGCCAATATCAGCTGAATGAGGGTATATAATGTAAAGAACTCCTCCAGAAAGAGGATCGGAAATTGGAAGTAGAAAACACTGTAGCAACCTGTATCATTTTTGTAACCTCTGTATCTAAGTATTGAGGAGATAATAAGAACAAGATAGCTCCTCGGACCGGTGTCCAGGACAGATTTTCACACTTAAAGCCCATTTTCTCGTTACTTAGTCTTCTCATAATCATGTTTATTCGTTGTAACCCTCACTAAGGCCTAGTTTTTAAACCCATCCTCTACAAATTCATTGTTTAGGGCTAGTTGGGCCTGAATCCACTTTTTCAATAGCAGAAGTGCCCAGACCCAGTCCCTACAATTAACATGTATAAATTGCATTTTTGCCTATATTTTAATGTGAGTACATTTTATAGGCAAGTATATTTAATGCTAGAAAAGTAACAGTACACATTTATTAATGTAAGACAAAGTAATTGGTGCAAATATTAAACATGCCTATTTATTGCAAAAATTTTAGTTCATTGATTTATTGCAAATAAATTTAATATCTAAAATATAGAAAAATTAATTTTCAGATACATTTAATTTGCAAAGACATTTAATAGCCATGTATATTTAATATATTAAATATTTCAAAAACATTTATTGAGACTTTTTTAATGTATGCCAAAAATTGAAGGTGTAAAAATTGCACTGTCCACCTTTGAGGTATACTAAAATTACATTGTCCTTCCTTATATTTCTAATTGTACAAAGACCTCATTTGTTTTTTAAAATAAACTACAATCACATTTTTTGCTACTTAACATTGTTAAATCCACTAAAGAATATCATCAAAAACCATATGGCATTCTTTTTTATCCCTCTTTAAACAATTTTAGTATGTCATGGAGTTACCCACAAAACAGTAAAAAGCATTCCCTTAATGTTGGTGCAAATACAATAATAATGGAAATAACACAAAGAGAAACTG
>JARYZH020003077.1:0-12350 GCA_030021035.2 Notholithocarpus densiflorus
CTCATTTTACAAGGAAGAAAGTTGAAGGAAAAGTTAAAGCCCAATGCCATCATTATGACAAACTTTACTTGGGTGATTCTAGCCAAGGTACAACCCATTTGCGTAATCATTTAGCAAGATGTCCACGGATGAAGTTTAAAGATATAAGGGATATGCGACAACAAGTCTTAATTAAACAACAAAATAAGGTGGATGGAACAATGAGTTTAAATACTTACCAATTTGATCAAGTCAGAGTGAGGAATAAGCTTGCTCGTATGGTCATCCTACATGAATATCCCCTTTCAATGGTTGATCACATTGGGTTTAGAGAATTTGTGACTGATCTTCAACCTATGTTTAAACTTGTCACAAGAAATACTTTGAAGAGTGACATTCTTAAAATCTATGATAATGAGAGGGAGAAAGCTTTGAAGATCACGGACAAGAATGGAAGTAGGATGGCAATTACAACTGATATGTGGACTTCAAGTAACAAAAAAGAGGGTTTATGGTCATTACCGCTCATTTTATTGATCATACTTGGACATTGCAAAGCCAGGTTTTAAGGTAATTTTTTTATCTATAAATTGAATGTCAAAGACTTTACATTTAGAATGTTTATTGAGTTATGTTAAATTGAATGTTTATTTAGTTATGTTATAATTATTCCTATTATTTTTCTAGGTTTGTTTATATTCCTTCTCCACACACGAAAGATGTCCTTGCTGAAGTCCTTGTTGATTGTTTTTTAGAGTGAAACATTGATAGGAAGTTGTCCACAATAACTGTAGATAATTGTAGTACTAATGATGCTATGATAAGACTTCTCTTGAATAAGCTTGATACTAGTTCTCTTATGTTGGGTGGGTCTATGTTGCATATGAGGTGTGCTACACATATTTTGAATTTGATTGTTCAAGATGGGTTGTCTCTTATTGGTGATGGTATTGAAAAGATTCGTGATAGTGTGATTTACTAGACTGGATCACCAAAAAGGAGGCAAAAATTTGAAGAAAATGCACGTCAATTGCGTGTTCAATGCACTAAAGAGTTAGTCTTAGATTGTAAAACTCGTTGGAATTCAACTTACTTAATGCTTTCTACTGCATTGATTTATAAAGATGTTTTCTCGCGTTTGGCTAAACGTGAAACATCTTATACTTGTCTGCCATATGATTATGATTGGGAGGTAGCCAAAGATATTTGTGGGAGGTTGGAGTTGTTTCATAGTGTGACTGAGTTTTTCTCTGGTCGTAAGTACCCCACAACTAATATGTATTTTGCTTTGGTGTGTGAGTTGAAAATTGCATTGAATGAATGAAGTTTGTCTTCAAGTGAGATGATAAGTACGATGGCAGAAAGCATGCTTGCTAAATTTAATTCTTATTGGGCTAATGTTAGTGTTGTTATGGCTATTGCTGCTATCTTAGATCCAAGATATAAGATGAAGTTATTAGAGTTTTATTATTCTAACATTTATGGTGATAATTCTGATTTGGAGATTGAAAAAATTAAGAATCTTTGTTATGATTTGCTTGATGAGTATGGAGATGTAGATGAGTCTCCTGTAAGTAATGAAGGAAGTTCTCATATGCCTGCAAGTATTTCAAATCAAGTGGCACAAATAAAATTTAGGTTGAGTGGGTCAATGTCAAGGTTTGATGGGTTTGTGAACAATAGTTCAAGTAGTTCAAAGAAACATGAGAGTGGTAGAATGGAATTTGATCATTTCATTGATGAGGGAGTGTTGAAGAGGAGTGAAGACTTTGATATTTTGGCATGGTGGAAAAGTAATGGTCTCAAGTATCCTACTTTACAAAGGATTGCAAGAGATATTTTAGCCATTCCCGTCACAACTGTTGTTTCAGAAGCTGCCTTTAACACTAGTGGGAGACTTTTAAGTCCACACCGTAGTAGGCTACATCCCAAGACTATAGAGGCAATGATGTGTGCTCAGAATTGGTTATGGAGTGAAATAAACGGTTAGCAATTGTCTAATTTCTATTTATAAAATCAAAATTGTGTTTTTATATTTGCTAGTTACAATTTGATGAAGTTTATTCCATTTTTTAATTCATTGTTGTTGTAGGTTCTTCAACTATATTTGGAGATAGTACATTTCAATCCATTCTTGATGATGGGGAGCCAAATGAAGATGATGGGAGTTGTGCCACAATTGATGGGAGTTGTGTCACAATTGTGGAAGATTAAACATTTTGTATTAATTTTGTAGCTTTTTTAATTTCTTAGACTTGTTGGATTAATTTGCTGGTTTGTAATTATTCTAAACTTGTGGGATTTATTTTGTAGCTTTTTAATTTCTTGGACTTGTTGGACTTTTGATACTTATTTCTTGGACTTGTTTGATTTATTTTATTTTTATGTTTAGCTGGCGATTTTAGTTATGATTTTGTTGATTAATGATTAAATGGTTATCTTAGCTAGGTAATTTATTGATTTAAAATCTTGGTTATGATTTATTGCATTATGATTATGATATTAGTTATGGTTTATTGATTTATAAATTTATAATTAACAGGTGATTTATGATTAGTAGCCTATGATTTGGACTGATTTGGCATTTGGGCCACGTTATCTAGGCTTGAATTGGAATATGCAGGCTTGAATGTAGGCAAAAATAAATTTGGGCTTAATTTTTTTTTTTTTTGTTGGGCCACGAATTGGGCCCAATCCCTAAATGGGGCCCGCGGGGCCCGGCTGGGGCGGGTCCGGGCCCCGGGAAAAAATCCGGTACCCTAAACGGGCCGGGTCCGAGCCACGGGTCTGGCCCCGCGGGTCGGGTCCGGGTATGGAAAAACCTGGCCCGAACCTGACCCGTTGCCATTCCTACTTATCTAAGTTTAAAAAATTAAAACATTTCAAATGCCTACCAAAAGAATATTTTTTTTTTCTTCTATTTTTAAACATTTCAATACCTTTAACTCAAAAAAAAAAAAAAAAAATTCAATACTTATTACAGCAGTATTGAGAACCGCCACAATAAGATAGGATTTCGTCATAATAAATCTAACTTTACTATTTACTTATTGCAGCGGTTTTAAAGTCGCCACAATAAGTCCAAATTTCGTCACAATAAAATTTTCAGATTCCCACCAACATTTTCGAGTTCCCACTTAAAATTTTGGTCTCGAACACTTAAGAAAAAATTTTGAACTCTCACTTGAACACTTTCTCTCACTCTCCCTCTCTCTCTACGTCACCGATCCGCCTCCGATCTATGGCCTCACGCCGATCAATGAACTGCCGCCGCCGTTCTTCGTAAAGCATGCACCACAGCCCACAGCAGAACACACTTCTCTCTCGTATGCACCATTCTTCTATTTCCTTTTTTTTTTTTTTTTTTTTTTTTTTTCCTTCTTGCTAATTTGATGAAGGATTTAAGTTGAGATCTAAGATTCCTAGCCTGCATTGGTTTATTTCACATGGGTTTTCTCTCTTTTTATGATTTAGTGATTTTGGAGTGTTCTTTGTTGTACATTTGCTGAATTTCGATCTGGGTCAATTTTTTTTGGGCTTCCTTTTCATGATTTGTCAATTTTTTAAGCTACATTGTCGAGGTTGTGTTATTGTTTGTGTTTAGAGGACTCATCTGACTGCAATGATGAGGTAAGTGTTTCTTGCAAGAGCTCCTTTAGGATTCTACTATTCTTTTTGGTCATATTAGGATGACCAAGAATATTTTGTGTTATGGGGTTGTTTTGGAGACAACATTGGATGGACAAAAACACGTGGCAATTGTTTCTGAAATTAGGGCCACATTTGTGTCACTTATTGAATTAACCATTAAATATTCCATTTTTGGTCAATTTTCACTTTTTGCTTGAACTGTAGATATTGTTTAATGGACAAAGTTTAGTTACAAAATTAGTTGTAGTCTAAGGCTACAAACTCACTTAATAAAATAAATATTACTGCATATTTTGAAAATTTAACCGTTAAATTACATGTTATTTACGCTTTTAATACACATGTCAATTTTTGTGTCAATCAGATATTATTTAATATATAATCTATAATTTTATATTTTATGCATAATTTTAAATTACAAAAATTTGCAATTTAAAATTTTATTGATGACATAGCTATTGATCTTTAATTTTTTTGAAATTTTGCAAACATGAAGGATATAAGAAGAAAATGTAATCTAATGGTGGATTTTTCAAAATTCACCTCCAATAAAAAGATATTGAGTGAGTTTGTAGCATAAGGCAACAATCGATTTTGTAGCTAAACTTTGTCATTGTTTAATTTGCATGGTTTTTGTTTCCTGTATTTAATTGCATTTTGTCGTAACTGGGGCATGCATGTCCTTTATATATAAACATAAGCATTTTATGTTGATCTGGTTTTGATTTTTAATTCTTTGTTTTATATTTTGTGTGTATAAGTGTAAAGATTACAAAGTAACTAAGTATACAGGTCATTCTCAAAAAAAAAAAAAACTAAGTATACAGGTAAGTTTTCCATTGTTCTTATTTGCTTTTAATTGTTGAACATGTTCTTTTTGTTTTCCTTCCTTAGTGTGTGAAAATGTATTCAATTGACCCTATTAATTTTTCCCTTTTTCTTATTATTTTTTCCTTCATATTTGTTCTTGTTTATATGACACAATAAAGGACTTTCATCAAAGCTTGCACTAAAAAACTCTACTTTCATAAACCACTCCACTTGCTCCTTCAATGATAGTTAAATAAAATAATGTAATGTGTTTGTGGCTCTGTGTTTATCATTTTTATTTATTGTTAGTTTATCTTTGGGTATATTGCCTCTACAGATATGAAGTATCTATAATTTCTATAGAGATCGATAATGGTTCTCATTCAAAACTAGTTGGTAAATAATTGAGACATGGTGACTTGAGCAGATCATCTTGTTTTAGGTTTGTGGTTAAGTTGATTTTATTTATTTTTATTTTTATTTTAAGATAGGAATTGGTCATTTGTGTCTTGAATAGTAAGTACTTAGTTGAAAGCTAAAAAGTAAAGATGTTTTGTTTTTTTTAAAAAGAGAAAAAAAGGAGGTTATTACTGCCTTGTAGAATGGCCGAATCTCTTACTTGAATAGTAGTAATTACTATTCAACAGCTGGTCTTGAAAATCATTGATCTTGATCATAGAGGAAGTTAGGGTGGTGTATTTGGCTCGGATCTAATCACTAAACAAGCTTTAAAGTAATGGTTGTTGACAATTGCATGGCTAACTAGAATAGTTGGCACGATTAATTTTGCATCCCTCCTAATTATGCATATCTCATAGTGTTTCAAATATAAACGTTTATGATTCAAGTACTTAGTGAAGATAGAAAATAACTGCATGCTATTTAATTTGAAGATAGAAAATAATTTGTTTGATGAGTCACTTCACTATCTTACTCTACTTCACTTACAAGAGATATACGCAATAGGTGCATTTCCACTAGATATAAATAAATGACAGCTCAATTGGTGAGCTAGTTGGCTATTGCTTTTTTTAGAATATAACTTCCCAAAATATATGCAATAGGTGCACCAGGAAGAAGGCTTATGCTTTATAAAAATTAGATGGTATACTATGGACAGGTAAGCTGTGTATAATGGTTTCTATTTACTAAATTAGTAGTGGGTTAGTGGCTATTTCTAGAGCATTCAATATTTAAGTTGTAAATGTCTCACTCTATTTTCCTAGAGCATGCTTCTTATCAATATTTCAAACATGAATCAGGCAAGCGCCTTTGACCATGAGATATGCATTAATCTTTCCACTCAGTTTAGTTGATAATTTTATTTTGCTTTGCCATTTTGTTTTTTATTAAAATAAAAAACAACTCAATTCTGACTATTGGATTTGTTATTTCCAGATTAAACATTTAGTGGCTGCTGCAATAGTATTTAAGGGTCTTGGGGTTCTTCTTTTCATCTTTGGCATCTCCCTTGGAGCAAAGCAAGGTAGCAACTAGTAAGTTAACTTCTCATTCTTTGACTATGTATAATTAAATTATTAAATAGCTCATGTCTACTTGTGGAACAAATGCAAACTAGCAAAATATTGGAGCTTATCTTTTGGTTTGTATATCTTTGCACACCTCTCCCTATTTTAGTTTATAGTTTGTTCTCTTAGTGTACTTAGTTTAGTAGTGTCTTCTCCTTTAGATGATTTTGGATGTGAAGTCACCTAATTTATGTCTTTTAAGTTATCTTAGTAGTCTATAATTTAGACTTAGATTTTTCCGGATTAGCAGCTTGCTCTAAGTTTGAGTTCCTCTTTTCGTGAGCAAACCAATGAATTGCTAAAAGGTGAGTAAAATTTGCTTCATAATACCCTACTAGTCTATAATTATATTTTAAAATTTCTGCTGTGGTGGATTGTTGGTTTGGAGCAAGCGGGTGGCTTGCATGGTGATATAAGGTGGTCTACTTTTCATTATTGAGTGTTGATTGTCTTGTGAATGTTGTGATATTATTGTTGAACTATGTGTGAATTTATTTTATCTCCTCTTAGTAAATTCAAATATTTTGCTGTGGTGGGTTGTTGATTTGGAGCAAGCGGGTGGCTTGCATGGAGATATAAGGCAATGTATTTTATATTGGGAGTTTTGATTGTGTTGTTCCTATTGTGCTATAATTATTGGTGATGAACTTCGTCATTCTCACTGGAATTTCCTTAATAATTCCATCTTTTATGTGATCATCTAAGTTTACTTTTTATCTATTGCTGCTTGAGTAATACTCATGCATTGGTGTATTCAGTGATTAGGCCTAGGCAGACCAAGTATGGATCTAACTTGACTTAAACTTATATTTTTTAGTTTCGTGAACACTAGGTTCCTAGGTGATTGGAGTGGTCTATTTTCCTTCATGAGGTAGTTTGGACACTCTACCCTCATATGACCAAAACCTTTGCACTCATGGTATTGGATGAGGGGTTTCTCATTCTTGCCCTTCCTTGAGGATTTAAATTTCCTCGGAGGTTTGCCCTTATCCTTTTTCCTGAACTGAAAAAGCTTGATAATCTCATCAGTTATGAAGGTTAGATCCTCATCCTCATCATCATCTTCATCTTTATCTTCAGAGTCCTCAATCTTTTCCTCTATACCCTTAAGAGCCAAGTTTTTACTCTTTCCACCTTTTTCCATTGAGCCTAATCCCATCTCATAGGTTTGAAGGTTCCCTACAAGCTCAGTCAAAGGAAGTTGATCAAAATTCTTTACTTCTTCAATGGCATGGAATCTTTCAGGTAAGGACCTAAGGATTTTCCTGACAATTTTGGATTCCGCTATAAATTCTCCAAGGTTGAAGGCAGAATTCACAATATCCATGAGTTTAGCATAGAACTCATCAAAGGTCTCATCCTCCTCCATCCTTATTTCTTCAAAACTACTAGTGAGTCTTTGAAGCTTCACAGTCTTTACTGCATTGGTACCTTCATAGGTGGTCTCAAGAATAGTCAATGCTTTCTTGGCAACTTCTGTGGATGATATCTTTTTGAATTCTTCATTGGTCACCCCACAAAACAAAGCATTCAAGGCCCTACTGTTGAAATTTGCCGCTACGATTGTTGCATCATCCCAATCCACTAGCGCTTCCTTTAGCTTAATCCATCCAACTTCAACAGCTTGCCATACCTGTTCACCTAGAGCCTGCAAAAATACTTTTATACGAACTTTCCAGTACGCATAATTAGTTCCATAAAATAAAGGAGGAATCAAAAGAGATTGTCCACGATCCATGACAACGGGGGTCAAGGATCACACTCAGGAAATTAATCCAATCAAAGTGTACCCACTTTGATACCACTTGTTGGGAAATTTAGACCCCGGTTAATAGAATTAACAAGTTTTAAATCCAAGTTTTTTAATTAGATTAATTATGAATAAAACTTGTTAAAACAAACAAACATCAATATCAAGTCAAAATCATGCAGCAGAAAAGTAAATAAGATAAGATATGATAACCCAGGAAAACTAATGAAACAAACTAGTTTCACAGTAAAAAACCTGGGAGGAAACCTTCCCGAAAAGCAATCCACTATAATGAAAAGAAGTTTCAGATCTAGCACAAAATCTTTGTCCCTAGACTCTACAATCCTCGTAGATGAACTCACAGCAGAAACCTTCTACCGCTTCAGAACCTCTGAACTCTTCAATATATGAACGCCACCCTTTGATGATGCACGAATCCCAGTACGTGACTAACCAATTGCGCGGATCCCAGTACGCGACTTTAATCACCAACTAAGAAGATTGTTGGCTGCAAAGTTCTTCACTTCATCAACAATGAAGACCAAGAAGCACTTGGTTACAAAATCCTAAGGCGCAAAGACACAATAGCTTCTTTCAGAGAGAATAAGGCATCGGTCACATTTTGCATATGTTCTCCTTGTATTCTCTTATGTGACGACCTCTAAAATAAGCCTTATATAGGTCTAGGGTTGTAAGAAAAGAAACCTTACACATACATGTCAGCATAAGCCGAAAATCAGATCTGAAAATATGAATTCCCATAACCTCGATAGATCGGGAGGTGTCGAGCTTTAAACTTCGACAGATATAGTTATCGAGAAGCTATCGAAGAGCTGTCGAGAGGACATGAGCTTTCTCGATCGATCCACCAGCTATCGAGAGGTGTCGAGATTGCGATAACAATCAACTGAAGAGCTCGATAGATAGCCTAGCTGTCGAGAGGTGTCGAGCAGCTGTCGAGCTATCTGTCCGCAGGTGTCGAGTTATCTGTCCAGCTTTAATGACAGATTTTCTTCACTTGTTTCTTGGTCCAATCTTCATGGCTTTAATACTAGACTTGAACAACATGTTTCTTGTAGTATTAAACACATCCTAGATCTACCAAATTACAAGTAAAGTGCGTTTTGTCAAAGGATTAGCCAATTACATAAAAGAATGACATATGTTCTTAACAAGTGAAACACATATGTCCTAACATATTTTAATATCAATTGTTTATATACAAAGCATGTTTGATAGTTATTATAAATATGTTATACTATAGAAAAATAAAATAAAAATTCATGGGCGAGGCAACACAGCCATGTAACTCCATATCTGCCAAAATCGAAAATTTTGTGAGTAATTCTTGTACCACATAAAAAGTTATAGTTTTTGCTATAATTATTCTATGTGGCAAAGTATAATTAATTGTATGTCATTTTTAAATGAACCAACCACTTTGTCTTCGCAACTCATAGTATGCTAATTGTTATTTTTTATGTGGTCCTAAATTTTTTGAAATTATATATATATATTATTTTTTTATTTTCTTTAAAAAGTGTATAGATGCATACTCGTATACTTCAAGCGTAACGCTCCGTTTGTTTCGATAGAAAACCTTGTATAAAGATTGTTTTCCATGTTTTCCAGTGTTTGGTAGCATAAAAAAGATGAGTCAAAAGAAAACTATCTTTGGTCAACATAAAAAGTATGACTTATTTTTAGAGATTGTTTTCTATTAAATTTTTTTGAAAAATAACTATATCTCACAGCAAGCTAAATAAAGGAAATTAGGAGGTTGTTTTTCAACTCATTTAAAGTTGCTACCGAACATTGGAAAATGAGATAGTTTTATAAAAATACTTCTTGGAAAATGACTCATTTTCTAGAAAACGTTATTGCTGAAACAAACCGAGCGTAAGAAACAATTAAAAAGACTCATTTAAGGTTTTTTTTAATTTTTTTATTCCAATGGTATGAAAAGAAATATTTTTAATTTGAAAGTTAAATTCCCATAATTAATTAATTATAGCCCCCTTCAAACGCGGATATACAATATCAAAAAAAGAAAAATCTGAAAGTCAACTATTAACTACTAATCCATTTGCCGTCTAGCTAGCAAGCCGATCTAAAGTCTACCACTAAGAGCATGAATCATGGGTTGAAGTCTACGTGAGGGGAGTCCCAACCCAACTCCTAATGGCACAATCAAAAACATCATAAAATGGTTCTCATTTCACGAGATTTTTCATTATCGATAAGTATATGTATGGTTTGATTTTGTTTATTCATCAAAATTCTTGTTTTTTGTTTGTAAATCCGATTTCACTAGCTTTGCGCTTCCTACCATGGTGCCCTGCACCAATTAGGACATTATATTAAACTAAGAGACCATAATGATTAGTAATGGAGGGTTAAATCTTAACTAGCATGAATCATTACACTAAGATTGTTACTTTTATATATATATAAATATATATATTTATATATATAAGCAAGGGAACTAGTGATCATAGATTAGATTAAACCTAAAAACTAAGCTTTAATTGATATGCATAATTGACTACATATATGTATAAGTAAGTGAATGGCTAATTGTATTATGATTATATACTAAGTACAAAGCAATATATGTGGCTATTAGGTTGTTAAGTTATTAGATATATAGTTGTTGGTGTTTTAATTAAGTACTTAAGGTGTAATTAACCATTGGTGTATTAAGTGTGGATTTAAATCTAAGCCAATCAAGGAGATCAAGGATTGATGTGGTTTAATAAAGGAAATTGTGAACTTGTAAGTATATATATATATATATCCTAGTAATTTACTTTCATTATTTCCCATTATTTTGATATTTATCCTAGCATTACTAAGTAGCTCATGAACTACTACTTCCTCTCTATCCTCATTCCTTTTGAACTTTCTCATCTTTTACAATCTTTTTTTTTTTTTTTCAGATTTTGTTCTCTGAATGTTCAAATAGTGTGTAAAACACCTACGAACGTTTAGACCCTCAAATTACAAATTACCAATTCAAGCTTATTATCAAACAATGTATATGCGGAATATGAAGATAAGCTAAAACAGAATTGATAAAACAATCTAAACCAAATAAAATCACAATCACAGTAGAAATTAAATGGCAAAAATTAAGGGAAGAGAGATGCAGACACAAAGACAACACAACGATGTGTTATCGAAGAGGAAACCAAAGTCCTCGGCGTAAAACCTCTCCGCCGCCCTCCAAGCGGTCAATAATCCACTAGAGAATCAAGTTGGGATACATGAACAGCAGAAGACCCTCCAAGCCTAATCTACCTAGTATACCTAAACCCTCCAAGCTTTTTGCTTCGAGGTTACGTCGAATCTTTGTCTTCTCTAGCTTACCGGATTCCGCTATAGCCCTAGCATCAACCAAAATCAATTGGTTCCTTCTTAACAGCTTCCTGAGCACCAAGTAGCCTTCTCACAGATATGAGTATGGTGAGAAAAGGTTTTGGCTAATGTACCTCTCAAGGATGTAACAATGGAGAGGGTGAGAGTAGAGAAATTTGGAGAAACAAATATGAAGATTGTGGATTAATCAATCTTGTTTTTCTCTAGGGTTTCTTTCTCAAAATTCTCTCTGGAAGCATTCTACAATACGTGGGTATAAGGGGTATTTATACTAGTGTGTGTTTGGAATGCGAAAGGTCAGGTTTGTAACAAACAGGGTGGCTTGCGGCTTGGCCTCGCGACTTGACTGAGTCGCGAGTCTAAGCCACGAGCTAACTATCTGGCCAGACTGGAAGTTTTTTCCTATAGTGTTCCAGCTGGTGTGACTCTTCAGCTCCCCTGCATGCTTCACACGTGTGCCTCTTTTGGCGACTTGCCAGCCGCGAGCTAGCTGCGAGATCCAGTCGCAAGGCCCTGTTTGAGTGCACACTCTTGAGCTTTTCTTCACACTCTCTCACACACTACCCTTATATGATTTTCACCTAAATACAAGGTTTCTAAATGCTGAATTACAAGTAACTTGGCATGGAATAAAGCCAACAAGATGGTTGATTAAATTCAACCTTACATTCTCAAATATAAAAATTGGTTTGAGAATAGGAAAAAAAAAAATGTAGTTGTGATTTTATTCGCAATAAAACCAGGTTTGTAGTTTTTTTTATTTTTATTTTTTATTTGCATTATATATCCATGTTTAAGGAATGATAGAGGATTAGTCTTGCTACAATTTCTGTTGTGTGAGTGCAACTCATTTTATGTGGAAGTCTACATACTGTGAACTTCCAAAGTCAATTTGCTTTTTATTTTGGAACTCAGCACAAGGATAAAATGAAATAATTTCTATGGTAGGTTTAAAGTGGGTTTATTCTATATGGTTTTTGTTTCAACCAAAGTTAAATTCTGGTTTCGGTGTTGTTTGTTTGACCCTTGAAGCTTGGATGGTGGGAAAAATCTAAATTGGGATTAATTCATTGAATAAAAAAGATTAAACCAATTATATGTTATATTGTTCATGGTTGATGTGGGCTCTATAATTTGGTCAACACTTCCTAGCCTAATATACTAAGAATGAAAAAACCACCAAAAAAAAAAAAAAAAATTATGATGATGATGATGATGATAATTATTATTCTCACTACAGACTTTTGTTGTTG
>JARYZH020003078.1:0-12346 GCA_030021035.2 Notholithocarpus densiflorus
AGTCATGCCTGATGTCCTCGGACCAGATGCTTTGGGGAATTTAATACCCTTATGCTTATTATGAGAGTGTCTGAACAGGAAGTTAACACACCTTTGGGTTACTAGGTAATAACATTCCATTAGTATGATCGAATAAATCTTAAGTTACTGCAAGGCCCTCCGACCATGCACGATTGAATTAATTTCCTAGTATTTTCTTTATATAATGCATTCACTGGAACTTAAGTTATAACGAGTCCTTGCTGTTATTCTTTATATAAGAACATGTTGTGGTCATCCATTACTTAGTATCATTACTTAGTATATAAATAGGAAGTCATTTCAAACTCTAACAAAAGCAAATGACAAAAGTATAAATGCAAAAAATAAGAAAGATAAGTTCATTCTTTAATCAAAAGTAGAATAAGTACATCATGAGTGTTTGCTGGAGCTACGCTTAAACAAAAAAAAAAAAAACAAAAACAAAAACAACAATTTTGTTACAGCTACTTTTTCAAAGGCTGAGGGTCCTTTTCGGGACATACAACTTTAGTCTTGGCACCCTCAGCCTCAGACTTCTTCTTTACTGTCTTGGCTTGAGAAACAACGTCCTTGATAGTAAGGGAGTCCTCGGCAGATTTATCTTTAACGACTCCCCTGGAGGCCTCAGCAACTCCAACAGGGGCACTTGCTGTAGCTATCTGCTCTGGAGTAGGGAGGGGCAGACTAATGGCAAGCGGAGGGCTGTTCGGAATTTCCCTGATGGGTTCAGGGAAAAACACGCTTTTAGGTCTCCTCAGCTCCGAATCAGTAGGAACCCCTGCACGATTAAGTGCCTCCCCCCAAGTCTCTGTGCAATATTCCCTGCACACCTTAGCCACTTCCTCAGCTAACCTCTCCTCCGTTTCCGTTATTCCGCGTTCGTATGCCGCTTCCTCCGCAGACTTAGCAGCTTCAATCGCTTTTAGTGCTGCCTCTTTAGCCTTCTGCAGTTCAGCTTTCAGGCTTAGCACTGCTGCTTTCTCAGTAGCCAGATTCAGCTGGGTCGTATATAGCTGTTTTCTCTGGTCCTCGGCCTGGGCCTCGACGTTTTTTAACCCAGCCTTGGCGCTTGAGCATTCTCGCTTTGAAATCTTCAGCTTCTCGGCTAGCTGCAACTTCTCCTCTTTAAGGCTCCCTAGGTTCTTCTCAACTTCACGGCGAGAGTGGGATTCAGCCTCACATCTATTCTGAGCATTTCGAACCCACTCTTCGGCCACATAGACTTGTTGAGTGACCTGCATAACGGTAGCAAGGAAGACATGTATGTAAAGGCAAGTATAATAATACTGATAAAATGCGTAACTTTATAATGTTCAAATCATTACATAAGTCTAACTTACCAAGGCAAGATCCTTCTTCAACGACATGAAGAGCTCAGGCTGCCTAGTGCGCCTAAGGGCCTCCATATCTCGTGGGAGCAAGAGGGGCTGCTCTAAAGCCTAGGCCAGATGGGCTGAGTGACCTCTCTGGGCCTCCCTGATTGTAGCATCTCATGGAATCTGAGCCCCATCCAATTCAATCCGAGGGGCCTAGAAGCGCTGCTATCTACGCACCTCAGCCTCTTCTCTGCTATCAACAGAGCTTGCCCTATTCTCCTTCGGGTCTTTAGTCTTCTGTTGTTTGGAGCCCCTCGGAGGAATCACCTCGCCTTCTTCGATCTCCTGCATTTGCCTCTTCTTCTTCAGGTCAGGAATGGCGCGAAATCCAAGATCAGCAGGAATAGGAGGCGGAGGGGGTAGACTGGCAGGAGCCAAGGCCTGAGATGGGCCCTTCGTGGCTCCTTTCTTGCCTCTGTTGGCTACCAAGCCTTTTAAAGATGACCTTTCCTTCGGATTTATTTCTCCGTGTTCTTCTGAACTTGAATCCACTCGGGAAACAATAAATACTGGCTGGATGGCTACGGAGAGTCTGTCGGCGTTGTCCTCAGAGTCCGAGAGCTGCACCGGCTTCTCTGGTCTACCCTCTTCTCCTTCAAAGTGGAACTGGTCTATCTCCTCGTCTAAGGACGCCCGTGAAGAAGCTATTTCCTCTTCTTCTGCGACTTCAGCTCCGAGAGGGACCTGTCGTAGTGGAACCACAAGTGGAGGGATTTGAGAGACGGGTAGAATGACAGGAGGAAGGTCGTCTCGAGACAGAAAGTCGGGTTTTGACACATCGATGCGGTTAATCCGACGATCACCCGCTCTAATGGCGTTTCCAACCTCCTGAAAAATCCTCGAGATGGGTTCAAAATCTAGGATGAGATGGATAGCTCGTAGTTGTTGATCCTCGCTCAAAAAAATCTCCGACCTGAGAAGGTAATTGAGAGCAACCACGTTGGTGTGACTTAGTCGAGGAGCAACAAGTGTTCTATCTGCAAAAGTAACCAAAAGATCAGGTGCGATTGAACAACGAAAATCTATTATCAAAAAAGATTGTAATGGGGAAACATGGATGGAGGATAAAGACTAAACCCTATGTCAAGGGATCTAACTCTAGGGTACCCCACCTGTCTCTCTCTCCCGAGTTGGGCAGGGTCGACCGTCGTGCCATGCTCCTGAAGCGATGAGGTAGTCATCTTTCATCCCTTTATTGGACTTGGGGAGACACGAAATGAGCCTCACAACGGATGACCTGGACTTGAGATAAAATCCTCCGTCGGCTTGCGAGTGGCACTCGTACAGGTGAACCACATCATGCCAGGTGAGGCCTAAATGAAGATGCTGGTCCAGAGCATTGATACACCCAAGAATCCTAAACATGTTGGCATAACCTATGATTTAGAAGGTACTCTCGGGTTATCCTACCCATTGGAAGGGTCATTCCCCCTTCTATGAAGGCTATTATAGGAATGACCACTTTTCTGGCCTCTCTAGGTATAACGACCTCTTCTGAGGAACAATACCGCAGGCCAACCTCCTGGGGTATATTATATATCTGCTTAAAGGCTTCTATTTTGGCTGGGGAATCTACCAGACGCTCAAATCTACCCATATTTTACAACCTAAAGACAGAATGGATGATTTTTAGAGGGTAAGGAAACAAATAGGGAGGCCGAGGAGACAGACCGACAAGCAAACTCTAATACAAAAACTAAGTAAACTTACGGGATTACAAATGCTAGTATCTGAAAGCTTTCGGAGAAGACCTTCGAAAATCTCTTACGAGAAATAACGACAGAGATTTGGGAGTTGGCGTTTTTTAGAAAGTCAGGAGCGTTAGAGTTCTCTGGAGCGCTTGAAGTTTCTTTGGAAAAGAAGGAAATGATTCCTCAAGGCTTTATATTAACAGAGAGGGAGAGGGGAAATTATCCCGCTCGTAATTTCAAGGAAAATATCAGTCGTTGGATCTGGGCCTCAACCGTTGGATGTGGGAGACAAGACGCCTCCTGGAGTAATTAATAACTGCTTCGGGGATTGCGAAGCGTCAGAAGTTATCACGAAACGCAATTAAGTCACATCCCCGCACGTGGGAATTAAATATTCCGTCTTTTTTCTCTTGAAAGTCAAAACCTCACTTTTTCTCCTCGGATGGGAGGGAAAAATTGAAGTTTTGAGGGGCTATTGTGGGGACAAATAACCAAGAGTCACGCACCTTGGGTTGTGGGCTTGGTCCGAGGAAGACTCATGGGCCGAGCAATGTGGCAGTTATCAAAGCATTCTACTTTCAAAAAATTCGCACATAGGAACGGCGATTCTTTCCGAGGAGGGTATAGTCCTCGGAAAAGAAGATTTCGGTTCAAGGATGAATCCCAGTGGTTGAAGCAATCCTCCTGGAATCCCCAATGACAGAAACGACCTTGGTGAGCTTACTGGGAAGGAAAAGATCCCCGAAAATATCTGAAGAAAGGCTGCTATCACCACATTGAATACCCTGCAACTACTTTTCTGGCCGCATTTATGTGGAGAAGACCTCTGAACAGTGCTACCAAGACTATGACCTCTCACAGGGAAGCCTAAGAAAAGATCTGATGGGATAAGTATCAAGGGGCACCTTAGATGAATGACAAGTGTAAGGATAGGATGCTTAAAAGATGAATATATAATGTCATTCCTCCTCCATTGTAGAGGGGAGGTCTTTTTGTAAGAGAACAGGAAAAGAAAAGAAAAGAAAGAACTATAACGTGAATAACATAAGAGGATTCCTCCTCGGACCTAAATAAAACGGACTTATTCCAAGTTATCTTGATGTGCTTTGGGTCTTCTGATCAACTTTTCAGTTCATTTGTAAGAATAGGTAAAACGAAGCCCTCACCATTCAGATCTAATTCTTAAGCCCACTCTCTACAAATATATATTGCAGCGGACTTATTGAGCCCGGGTCTTGCATGCTTTGGACTTGGATGCACAATTTGTTGCCCTACAGTTACCTTTTTCTTTTCCCATAAAAAATGTCTAAAAATATTTCATAAACCAATGTTATTAGGGCATCTATTAACTTTTCCAAGTTTTGTATGAGGAATGTAATTATTCAATTATACTCAACAAATATATTTAACGCTTTGTTTGTTTTGAAGTAAAATATTTTACATGTAAAACATTTTTAGTAAAATATTTTTAGATGTTTAGTAAGACAAATAAAATTTTTCAAGCAAATTATCAAAACTAATGGCTCAACGCTGAAGTTGTTGTTGTCGGAGGTCCTATGACCAGACCATTAGAACCGGTAGTTAAGGTGGTGGTTTTAGCGACTGGACTGTTAACGATCTCTGTTGGAGCGATATTTCCAGTGATTGGACTGCTAACACCAGTTGACAAAATGGTGTCTTTGGTTACCGAACTTTCAGCATCGATTGCGGTGCAACGTCTCTGGCTAGTTGCTGCCACCGGTCGTCGGTGCGTCGTCTCCGGCCATCGAAATGACGGCATCGGTCACTAGATCGGTGTCTTTGGCTATCGGACCGCTGTCACTAGTTGCCAGAGTGGAGTCTTTGGCCACTGGGTTGCCGGCATCGATTGTTAGATCAGTGTCTTTGGCCATTGTCACCTGGCGTCAGAGTGGAGTCTCCAGCCACCAAACCATCGGCTTCGGTCGTCGAACTGGTGTTTCCGGCTACTAGACTAGTGACCTAGCAACCGGATGAGAGAGAGAAAACCATTGTGTGTTTTTGAAAAATGTTTTACTAAATTTTCAAAGGTAAAATATTTTATAACTTTTTATAAAAGGATTCAATGATCAGTGAAAAATATTTTACAAGTTGACTATATTTTATTTACAAACAAAACCTGAAAATGGGAAAACATTTTATTTCAAAACAAACGGAGCGTAAATCTATATTATAACCAATCAAATGAGCATAATTTCAATTTCATACAATCAATTAGTAACTTTACTAACTTCGTCTATGTTTATGTTTAGTGTCATATATTTATTCATAGTTGGTCTGAAGCCTAGGAAAAAGAGATGGGTTGCGGTAGATTGATGGCCAACGGAAAAATTTATTCGCTTTATTATAAATGGACCTAATACGATTGACTAGGCTTGGCTCAATACATTATGAGGCTTAAGGTGAAATATTTTTGTGAGCTTTTTAAATACTAAATATTAATATATACATTTTTTCTTGTTTGAAAACAATTCTTGAATTTTTAGTGTAAAGTTGCTAATTAAGTTCTTGTATTATAATTATATTTACATATTTTTTTCACAAATTGTTAGGAAAACTTTGTCAACAACTATTCGATAACACTCATTGATAAATTTTTTTTTGGTGAAATAGTTTGTACTTTATAGTTTCAATTGAGTTAAACTTCTATTTGCTAAATATTTTGAGGGCCTTATAGGAGGTGGGAAAAAAAAATGCAAAACCCAACTATATTTTTTTCTTAAAAAAAACAATTATCATTTTACAATTTTGAGACTTTTTTAAAATACAATTTTGGGGACTTTTTGCTTATGTATAGCATAATAGGGACTTTGAAACCCTTTAAAATTTGTTGGGACAAGTGGGCCTAGGACTTTAACCGGCCTTGTATTGACCCCAAAAATTTGGTATTAAGACTCGGTATTATTGAAATAGTAAGAGCACTACCATTAGGTGTGCTAAATGCCAAATATTTGGCATTTGGCATACCAAACACCAAAAATCAATCCTCATAAGGTATTCCATATCTCAAAAATTATACTACACAGCTACAGTACCATCTCAAATATGAGACGGTACGGACATCAATGCCAAAAATATTTTGGATTATTTATTGACTTTTCTCTCTCCTCCATCACATATCTCTCTCTCCGTCTATACACATCTCTCTCTTTGTGTTTGGTTCTCTCATCGCCGTCTCGCCACACCAATCTCACCACGCCACTGACCACAAGCCTCTCTTCCTCTTCACTGATCCTCCCAATCAGACATCTCAGCCTCTCTTCCTCTTCGCCAATCTTGCTCATTCACTCTCTTAGCTTCACGCCGCCAGCCTCTCAGCCTTGCGCTGCCACCGATGTCTAATCTCGCCTCCAACCTCACCGCCGATCTCTCCTCTGAACTCGCCACTGATTCGCCCAACCTCCTCACCTCAAGATCTCGGTCATGGTGGTTGTGTTTTTTTTTTTTTTTTTGGTTGTAGCAATGGCTAATATTGGTGGTCAGTGGTTGATCTTGTGGGGTGGTTGATATTGGTTGTGGTGGTTGTTGTTGTGGTGCTTTTTTTTGGTTGTAACAGTGGCTGATATTGGTGGTCGTTGGTTGTGGGCTGTGATGGGGTGATCTGTGGCGGTGGGATTTTAACGTGTAAGAGTTATTTTAGATTATTTTAATATGTTGTATATATTATTTTAATGTGTTGAAAGGAAGAATAGAATATCTGATAAATGACGTATTGTAAAATGGTGTGTTAAAATAGAAAAAGTAAGTTTTTATGTGTGAAAATGGCATTTAGTATGCAATACCTGATGAGAATACCTGTGGATAGCTAAAAAAAAACTTTACCGTGAATATGTGATAATGCGCATGCTTGGTTATGTGCATTGTCCACCGTCCACTAATAAGCAATAACAGTAAAGTGCCAATGGCATTTTAATGCAGAATGTGTTTGGTAAAGCAAATAAACTATAATAAGAACTCTGAGGCCGAGAAGCTTGTTGGGGAAATGAACTTTGAGTGAATTTTAAGGTTGCATTGATGCATGCATTCACAGCAAAACATCATTAAAATTTAGCTTTTAATAACTCAAAACTTTACTTTATCTATTTTTAACATCCCATTTTATAATACGCCAAATATCAAATGTTTTATTTTAACATTCAACACATTAAAGTAATATAAACAATACAATAAAATAATATATTTAATACAATAAACAACAACCATAACCATCATCCCATTAAAATACTACTTTTTTTTTAACAACACACATTAATTTTTTTTTACAGTAAGCTGCTATCTCTAGTAGCTCACTGTAGCTCAAAGTTAAATTGCTTTTGCTGTAGCCACAATTTTGAAGAATGGGTTGCTAAATTGACTTTTTTTGGTTTCTAAAAAAAAAAAAAAAAAAAGACTTTTTTGTCAATTTAGCAACCTCCTTGGGATGAGAGAGAGAGAGAGAGAGGACCTCATTTGAATTGTTCATACAGGCCCAAGGCCTTATATTGTTGACTTTAGCTGTTAGGCAATCGCGGCGAAATGCCCAAATTAAATTGTGTATTTTTTTTTTTTTTTGGTGATAGAAAATTAAATGGTGTATTATTCATGAATTTCTAATTGCAGTCAATTGCAGTGATAACTGATAAGGATATCAATAATAATAATACTAATAAATCAATGATAACTCTGTGGAGAGAAAATAACATTAATGCACACAACGGAGCAAATAGTATGATTTAATTTCCTATAAAGGAGAAAAGTAGATTGAGTTTGGATTAGTTTTTTTTTTACCCTCTAGTTTTTTAACTTGTTAATTTATGTGAAATAGTGCAGTTCTTTAAGGGCTTGTTTGGTAATAGTATTTAAATATAATTTTTTGTTTTGCAATCCATAAAATAGTGGGTCTCACACTTGAATTTATTATTTAGCTAATATTTTCTAAATACAATTTTAAAAAAACTGTATCATATTTTTCTAGTTTTAAACATGATTTTGAAAATGGCTAAGGGGGTGTTTTCAGGATACAGAAAATATTTTTAATGATATAGTTGTAAATAAATTGAAAACAATAGACCTCACATATTTGTCCAAACTTTTTTGTCTTTTAAATTAAGGAGTTTATCTTTATCATAAAAAAGAATTCCTGCACTTCAAATTTGAGACTTATCATTAAAAAAAAATACTATATACATGATGAACTCTATTCTCTTATCATTATCCACAAAAAAAAGTAATCTACAGATTCTTCATCTTACTTTTTGTAAATATATATATTTTTTAAATCTCAAAAATAAAAATGGTCTCCCAAAAAATTATTTTTTATTATTAGTATTTTAAATATTGTTATTAAAAGTGGGAGCCAAACATGTATAATATAAAAATTATTATTTGAAAACTAATTTCAAGTTCATTTTTTTGAAAATTGTTTTTATACTTTTTTTTGAAAAAAAAAAAAATCCTGTTACCAATTAAGTATAATTGTATTTCTATTAATTTTAACAAATAAACAAATAATCTTTGAATAGAAAGCTAAGCTAAACGTGCAATAGTTGCTTGAGGAAAGAAAGGAATGTTTAAGGTTATTTAAAATACTAAAACCATTCATAATATCAATATTTATTGCTCAGAATCTTACTTAAGTTGTTTTTTTTATTTTTTATTTATTGCTCAGAATCTTACCAAACAAAACAAAGTTCCTTTTTTTTTTTTTTTTTTTTCCTCTAGTCCTGAGTCCTAACACACTTGTCAATATAAAAGAAATTAGCTCCAATTAGGCAATTACAATTAGCCCAAAATGAACATTTAAATAATTATGTAATTACCCATTTTGACTTTCAAAAAAAAAAAAAAAACCATTTTGACTTCAGATTTTTTTTTTTGGTTGCATTTGAAGCAAGCAAAATCATTGTTTATTGCTTGCAATCATTCTTGATCTATGTATTTTAAGGCTTCAACTTTCATGATCTTCAGATCTGCATATTAGAAAATAGGTACACTCTGAAGTGAGATCTGGTTTGTATTTTATAGCTGTTTTTAAGTTTTTTCTGGTAAACAGCGTAAATTACTAAATCGTGAAACGAACTTGGGCTAACCGGGCCCACCCACTAAAATTTCAAGTTCGGTACCTCTTAAAAAAAAGAAAAAAAGAAAAAAAGGGCTTCTTCCACGAACAAGTGCGTTTATTTTTCTTTTTTCAACTTCCATCCAATAAGCATTTGAAAAGAAATGCGAATTTTCCGATTCTAATGGCAGATGCATGTTTTAGCATTGCCTAGAAAGAAAAGAAAAAACTGAAACCAAAATGCACACACTCTCACGCACCTCAACACACACACACACACACACAATTAGTTACGCAAACACATAAAATAAAAGAGAGTCTGTTTCAGATCTGAAAGAAAATTTCGATTCCCGATCAAAGCACAAAAAAAAAAAAAAAAAATCAATTTCTGTTTGTTTCCCGGGAAAATTTAGAAACATGGAGAAGTTCATAGAGAACTTGCCCCCCATGGATCTGATGCGCTCCGAGAAGATGACCCTTGTCCAGCTCATCATCCCCGCCGAGTCCTCTCACCGAGCCGTCTCTTACCTCGGCGAACTCGGCCTCCTCCAATTCCGTGATGTAAGTTTTTTCTTTTTGACTCAGATCCGACTCGGTCTCTTTCCGAATTTGTGTTTTTGCATTGGCATTTTTTCGTTTTGGTTGCCGAGGGAATGAGAAATGGCAATGAAAGTCTAATTTTTTTGAGGATTTGGGTTTGGTAGATTTAGCACAATCGGAACTTTCAATTGCTTTGGTTTCCTTCGTTTTCTTAGTAATCGAACAGAGGATTTTTGAATTTGGAGTTGAATTGTGTATTTGTTTAGGCATATGTAGTGATTGAACTTGGATGTGTTGTCAACAAGTGGATGTCAGTAACATTGATTGTATTGGTTGGCAATTTTTGAAGGTAAAGTTAATTCTCTAGGAATTTCATAATATGTTGGATCTAGTTATGGTATCAGAGGCATGAATTCTTAGTATTAATTTCGGATTGCATGAAATGGGAATGTCCATGATTGAGTGAATTCAAGCTCAATCTTCGTGAAAGTACCTTTTGATTGGAATAAATGCTCCATCAGATATTCAGGTATGGAAGTTGAGAAGTTCTGTCCTTCATCATGGGAACATTAGTACAGAAGAGCAGATTCTAGAAGGAATAGAGATAAACGTGAGGATTTGAATTGAGCATAATGGAAATTTTTTGGATTCTGAGATCTCTGCAACAATTGGAGAATTGCCTCCTCTGTTTTGCAGTAGTAGTAGTTGTTAGATCTGAGGTTCTTGGTTGTTATGATTAGCTACTGATCTGTATGTACAATTGGCTTTGTATTTGTGTTTGGTTGGGATACTAGCTTTCCTTGATCCTGATGTGTCTTTTGGAGTTGTGTAGTGCTGGTTTACTGGCCGTGGATACGTTCTTGTAGTTTGCTTGCTGTTGAGTCTCCCAACTTGTTTTAAACTTTTAATAAAAATTTCTTACTGACCAAAAAAAAAAAGGCTCTATGAGATATTAGAAAACAAAATGTTACAAGAAATTGGTTTTCTTCTTGTAACTTTTTGTTTCCTGCTGTATTTAGTTTTGTGGAATCAGTTTTGGGCCTTTTGAAGATCATATGTGGTTGTATTGAATGGAGTTTATGCTCTATTCAGGTAATTGTTAATCACATGCACTAATGCTCATATTACTTTTCTTGGCAGTTAAATGCTGATAAAAGCCCTTTCCAACGAACATTTGCTAATCAGGTACCTACTTACCACTTGTTAAAGTTACTATTGCAGTTTGCATGTTTTAGACTGCAAAGTGTTTCTTATGGTTTATCTTGGTAACTCAAATGTGCGAAACATTAGTTGTCACATTAGTAGGTCTTCTAGAGATGTTTGCTGCAGGAGGTGGTATTATGTGTATCCGATGCATGAACCATCCCTGCTGCAGCTAGTTCTTATTGTAAGTGTGTTGTATGTACAGGTTGGTAGTTCCAGTAAATAGGTTAAGAAACATGTGCTAGTTTTTACATGCTTGTTGTGTTATAGTAGTGAATTGGTAAGCATAAGCATTTTAACATCAAGCTTTGATTTTATGTCTTTTACTAACAATTTCCATAAGATAAAATCCTTAAAATTTGTATTTGAAAAGAAATTTTATTAGTATTATTTTTTCTCTGGAATCTATACCTCCTAAACTTATGTCTGCAACTGAATGGTGATTTGTTGAAGTCATTGATCATCTAGGTATTATTTCTAGTTCTATTTTTTTATAGTTTAGAATGGTCCTAACTTCAATTGAGAGCTTTTCACAGGTGAAGAGATGTGCAGAGATGTCAAGAAAGCTACGATTCATTAAAGATCAAATTAGTAAAGCCAATCTACTATCTTCTATGCGTCCTGTTATGCAACCCGATATTGAGCTGGAAGAATTAGAGGTTATTTTCACTAAAAACTGCTCTTATTAAACTGGGAGGGAGGTTTATTTATTTATTTATAAAAGGCTTTGCCTTTAATTTTTTATGGTGTCAGTCAAAGCATGAAGCTTTTAACTTATTGTAGGGAACACTCTTTGTTGGAATCTAATAATGTGTATTATATGTGTTTTTCATAATTCCAGATACAGCTTGCTGAGCATGAGCATGAGCTAATTGAAATGAACTCTAATAGTGAGAAACTTCGACAATCGTATAATGAGCTCCTGGAGTTCAAGATAGTATTGCAAAAGGTGATTTCTTGGCATATACATATACAAGTGCATGCACACAATCACACGTAGACACACGTAAATACTTAGTAATAGTTTCGTGCTAGGAGCATCTTATCCACTATGTTTCTTGCCTTTTTTATTTTTAGTTTCTTTTTATTTTATTTATTTTTAATTTGGGGGTGGGGTGGGCTTATGTTAGCTATAACGTGTCTATGACATTCTATCTCCAACCCCCATTTTTCTTACTTAGACTGGTGAAAACCCAATCCTTTGACATCATCTGTTGGGTGCAAAAATATTACTAGGCTACATGGCTGGTGGCTTATCCTGTTGCTTATTATCTTAAAAAAATATTTTCCTTTCACAAAGGATATTTATAGTTGAGAGAAATACTGCCATTATTTATTGTCTTTTTTTGGTGCAATGGCTAATGTTTGGATTAGATCTTCACATGATGCACTAGTGCTAAGCATTCTTCTTAAGACGGGGTTGGTTTTGCATTCAATTTATTTTATTTATATATATATAT
>JARYZH020003079.1:0-12329 GCA_030021035.2 Notholithocarpus densiflorus
ATTTTACTTAGAATTGATGATTCATGATTTTGCTTTCTAGTTCTCTTCTAAGAGAGGATTTGTCTTATAATTAAGCTAGTTGCAAACTGCAGGTGTTTGGACAAGGCAATGATTTTTGATAAACACGATGCCATAAGAAAAGTTCGAGATCCTTTGGAGGCTATGCTCTTTAAATCAAGTGGAAGAAGTGAAGCTTGTTCTACGCCTTTTTCCCATATGGTTGAGTTGCTTAATGTACGCAATAGTCTTAGCGCGAATGAATACCTTCTTTGTAAAACAAGGTAGTACACTGCAGCGATCCATTACACCTCATTTTGTCCTCCCCCCAGCTTCACTTCAAGCCATTGTTGCCCTCACAATCATACTCAGTATGCCCATCTATGAACGATTTTTTGTCCCCATTGCTAGAAAATTCACAGGACATCCATCTGGCATAACTATGCTACAAGGGGTAGGCGTTGGTCTATTTCTCTCTATATTGATAATGGTTGTGTCAAGTCTAGTAGAGACCAAAAGGATCAATGTTGTAAAAGAGTATAACCTATTGGACCACCCTAAAGTAAAAGTACCAATGAAAGTGTGGTGGCTACTACCACAATATATAATTACTGGTTTGGTTGAGATATTCGCATATGTTGGGCTCCAAGAGCTGTTTTATTCTCAAATGCCAGAGGCAATGAGAAGCTTAGGAACAGCAATAAACCTTAGTGTTAACGGAATTGGAAATCTTGTTAGCAGTGCAATTATTTCTATGGTTCTGGCAATTAGTTCAAAGTATGGAGAAGAATGGCTTGGTGACAATCTCAACCGTGCGCATCTTAATTACTTCTACTGGGTGCTGGCTGGGATCAGTGCTTTGAATTTTTGTTTCTTTTTATGGATTGCTAAGCGTTTTGTGTACAAAAAACTTGACGAGGATGATGTTCCAGAAGAGAAAGAGTCAGGTGCCATCAACAGGGACATGGGTGAGGAGATAATATGAGAGTAGGGAGTACCACACGGCGATGTAGGTCATATAATATAAGAGTACTGATGTTATATATCCAATTCCAAACCAACTACACTCACTTTAAAGTGCATGTTTTATGTAAATGTAGCAAGAGGGTTACGTTTAATCTCTCTCCATCCTTCATGCTTCCTATTGATGGTCTGCTTTTTCATTTTGGGATGTTTCATAATATGATTTTTTTTTTTTTAAGAAGCAATGAGCACAATACTAATAATTTTTAGGGTAAATTATCATTTTTGTTCCTAATATTTCAAATGCAACAAAATTTAATCTTAACATTTTGGTATCGTGTCAAAATAGCCTTTACCGTTGAGTGAGCCCATAATAATTTTTTTATCCATTGAGGGATTAATGTTGAAAAGTCTAAATAAGAATGAGAAGTCATTGATCTGTGTGTTCTCTCTTAATTAAGTGAGGCAAGTCGTAACTTGACCCTAGCCCACTTGGCACAGTAGTGGCCTTAAGTCGTGGGAAGTAATTGTACTTAAGTCTAATTAGTGTCAAATCATCATCACTCACAAAGGTTTAAACTTAGTATCCATTTGGATACAGCTAAAACAGACCCAACGTTTGTGTTTTGGCTTTTTTTTTGCTTTTCCAATGGGTCCCGTGTATTGTTATGGGACCCACAAGTACTTTATTCAGAAAAAAAAACTTTAAAACTGGGTCTCATAGTATTATTTATACATTTAAAAATTATTTTGCTACAGTGTTTTCAGTTTTTAGCAAAATAAGCGATATCCAAATAGACCCTTAAGATCTAACCCGTATTAGGACAATAACTATTAGGTCACAAACCGAGATAGTGTTGTGGTAAAACACTTTTGGAAAAAAAAAAATCAAGTTACATGACACAAAATTATGGTAAGTTGCTTCTCAAAAAAAAAAAAAAAAAAAAATGGTAAGTTGTCCCACTCTCAGAAATCACCATTCATTCAAAAACCCCTTTTTTGGAATATTTTGCATGCTGTTTTAATCTCCATGGATTTCAGTAGCTGTGTGAATTGGATTCTCTTGAGCGCCCTTCTAGTCAATTGTAGCCCAACCCAATATTGACTACCTTGATAATTCTCTCTTTTATTTTTATTTTTATTTTTATTTTTTTAAAGATAAATGTTAATATATCACAATTTAACTCATACTATTTTTCATTTTCTTATCTGCCGCATGACTTACAACTTTGTTACATTTTTTTTTTCTCTCTCTCAAATCCACTATTTAGCTACAATTGCAAAATTTCTAATTATATATTCTGCGTCCAAATCAATATTAGTTGGGCAACAGGATTTGGAATGTTGGCAATAACATTGGCGATGTCACTAATAATTTTCTTTCTAGAAATTAAGAGGTGCCAAAAGCAAGGTCCCTTAGGGAGTCCATGATCACTACAGTGGCACAGGTGCTTATGGCAGCAACGCGGAAGTGGCGCGTGGATGAGACGCGCCACAGTAGAGGTGTTTATCACGGAGATGAGTCACATGCGTCGGGTCAACCTAATACTCGGACTTTGACCCGTACAAATCATCTCAGGTATGTGTCAATTCTTATGGGTGCACACACATAATGATATTACGTATTTATCCCACCACTAGAAATTGTAAAGGCCTTATCACCAAAAACAAAAAAAACAAAAAAAAAAACAAACAAACAAACAAACAAAAAATTGTAAAGGCATATTCGACTTTTCGTGTTCACAATCTAATGGTAATAGGATATTTAAGATGTTTTGTGTTTTATGTTACTCCTATATTTTTAATTCTAGTATCACCTATGTTTTATATATGTTATGACAAAGTTTAGTTATAAAATTGGTTGTAACCTTATTAGAGATGAATTTTGACAAATTTATCATTAGATTATTGTAGGGTTAAGGGCCCAAATCATATATTGGGCCTTGGGGCTTGGGCCAAGAATAATCCGAGGAGGAGTAAACAGTTATGGGTGATTCCAATTTAGAGTCTCACAAGTAAGGAATGAGTAGAACATGTATTCCAACAATCAGGGTGACCTTTCAAGAAGCTCCAGTAATAGGGACGTGCATCATGAACATACGAGAGGGAGGGGAACCCAAAAATATCTAAGGAAAAGCTGCTACCACCGTATTGAATGCACTGCAGCTACTTTTCTGGCCGCATTTATGTGGAGAAGACCCCTGAACAGTGCTGCCTTGGCAACCACAACTCACAGAAAGCCAAAGAGGGTGTCTGATGGAACAAACACTCAAGTAAGAGCTCAAATGATCAACAAGTGTAGGATCAAGATGGTCCAAAGGGAGCTATATAATGTAAGAAACCCTCTATGAGGAAAGAAGAAAGAGAATACTGTAGCCATCAAAATTATACTTGTAATCGGTTTAATTGATTTATATGGAAAATTACCTCCTCGGATAGTAAGTTCATTCATATTAGTACCCCATATTTGTGCTTGATCACCCTCTAACTCCACACTAGCCGTTGTCCAATTCATTAGGGCCTAGTTCTTCGACCCATTCTCTACAAATTTATTGTACTGGGCTCAATGGGCCAAGACCCCATACATTTTGGGCTTGGGCTGCAAATCGTGTCCCTACAATTATATTTTCTTTTTATATCTTTCATGCTTGCAAAATTTCTAGAAAATTAAAGATTAATAGTTATGTCATCAATAAATTTTTTAAATTGTAAATTTTGTAGTTTAAAATTATGTATAAAATATAAGTTTATAGATCATATAGTCATATCCAATTGGCACAAATTTTGACATGTGTATTAAAAAAGTAAAGAACATGTAATTTAACGGTTAGATTTTAAAAATATATAGTAATGTTCATTTTTTTTAAAGGAAGTTGTAGCTTAAGGCTACAATCAATTTTGCTACTAAACTTTATCCTGTTAGTTAGTTAGTTTTTTTTTTTTTTTTTTTTTTTTTTAGACTTTCAACCTGGCATCCACTTCTGATGATATTTCTTATTCACCAGACCAAAACACCAATGGTTTTTTGTGTAGGTGTAGACACCGCATTTTGTACCCCTTACTACTTGGGGCCCCGTTCCCCAATGATGCTCAAACTCTAAGGCCCAAGGCCAGTTTAGAGCCCAATCAGATATCAAATTGACTTGAGGAGTGTTAAAATGGAAAATATCACTTTTTTAAATGTACAAAAATCTATTTTTGGAAATAAAAGACCAAAGTGGCCCTCGGCCCCACGTACGTGGGCAGAAGCCTGCGTACGCGGGCCAAAGCATGCGTACGCAGCTAGGGTTTTAGAAGTATGAAAAATGCAAGTTTTTTGCAATAAGGGCTGAGGTTTGGAATGAATTCCACATCATTTGGAAGCCGTTCCAAACCCTTATTTTTCAACTATAAAAAGCCTCATATGGTACATTTTCAAAACACATAGAATTCCCATGAGAAAAACCTAAGATTCACTAGAAAATAGTCAATTAAAATGGAGTTTTTTACAAAACACCCTCAAGTCATTTTTATTTGATTGGGACATTTTCTGGCCCCAATCCTTTTGAGTTTAAAGTTTCTAATCGCTATTTTATTGAATTGTGATAGATTTGACTGAAGGGAACGATAAAAAATCAAGCCTATGATCTTTTGCTTTAAGGTATTCTTTCTTGCTTCCTTTTTCCTTTTCTATCTTTCTTTTTAGTTTTAATCCTGTAGCTTAGGCTTTTATATGTTTGCTTAGGTTAGTTTTTATACTCCTATTGTGTTTTGAGCATGCTAGATAGTTAGAATTAGGGTTTTTTGTTTGTGCTCTGTTTTCTGTTTCGGGTTACTGGGTTAGGGTTCTTAAACAAGTCCCACACATGCATGTCATGAGCATGCGTACGCAGGTTAAACCCTACGTACATAGGCCTCTGGCTGCGTACGCAGGCACTTGTCCAGAAACCTTAATCTAGATTCCTTATGTTGTTTGTTTGGTTTGTTTCACATGTTTTGTCCTTTTTTAAAGCCTTTTCATATGATCAGGCGTATTTGTGCCTCTGTCTTGTATGCTTGTTGTCTTTAACATGCTTAGATTAGGGTTTTTATGTTTGTTTCTTGCTTTGACGCTATGCCATTCATTCACATGTCCATGCATCAATGCCATAGGTGCTGTATTACTGATAGATAAGTAAAGGGTAAGTCATGCATTAGAAATGTCCATGCATTTGTGTTGGTTTTATTTTGATGATATGATGAAGCATGCTTAGATGTATAATTAGGGTTTATAATGTGTTAATGCCTTGTTCATAATATGTGTTGCTAGCTTGAATGATATGCTTGCTATCATGTTTGGGACTACTGCCTTGTTTAGATGTATGATAGGGTTTTTGCCATGTTAGATGAATGCTAGGGTTTCTTATGTGTGTTTGGCTTTGTGGATAGATAAGCATGCTTGTTTAGGGATAAAGATGCCATGTTGTATGTTAGATGCATGTTTGTGTGTGTTGAGTCTAGAATACAAGTGTTGAACTAGTTTTCAATAAGGTTAAGATTAAGACACAATGATGGGAGGCCAACCTTAGGGCTGGGCGATCTTGGGTGCCTAATACATTCCCAAGAGCGTACCTAAACTTCGAACCCATACTCTAGTAGTAAGATTAAAGGTCCTTTCTCAAAAAGGACGCTATATATATGGTTCATAGACCATTGCAAAAACTCGGTGGAGACTCCCCCTTATGTCTACATTAGGCGGTGATTGAACCCGAGATTTTTTATTTAACTATCAAAAACTTTACTAATCGAGCTAACTAGAACCCTTATCCTGTTAGTTATACTAGAGAACATCTTAGCTATGTTCACAGGGCTTGGCTTGAAGTCTTGAACTTGTCATGGACAAAGTCCACGACTTCAAGCCCTATGGCAACGCATACTTTAAAATATGATTTATCTTTATCAAATTAATTAGGAAGGGACGTTTTTATTTTCTTTTGAAATTAAAATTTCTAATTTAGTTTTCATTGGTGCAAAGCCTATATTGCTGCACATATAGCGGAGGATGATGTAAAGATCATATAAAGGAGGATGTTGGAAATTTCATTTTTAGTGCAATTATTTCTATGGTTCAGGCAATCAGCTCAAGGTATGGTGCAGAATGGCATGGTGGTGACAATATCAATCATACGCATCTTGATTACTTTTAATGGGTGTTAGCTGGGTTAAGTGCTTTAAATTTGTGTGTTTATGTACAGATTGCTAAGCGTTTTGTGTACAAAAGAGTTGAAGAGAATGAGGTTACAGGAGAAAAGGAGTTGAAAGCCATCAATGAGCATATGGATAGGGAGATAATATGAGAGTACCAATGGCCATACAGGGCATAACGTGTATCATTGGTTGTTGATATTGTATATCCAATTCCAAACCTACTAATCTCACGTAGTAATAGGTTTATGTTTAATCTTGTTTATCAAAAAAGAAAAGAGGTTTACGTTTTAATCGTTCTCCATCTTTAATGCTTCCCAGTTCCCATTGATAGTCTACTTTTTCATTTGGGATGTTTTAAAATATGATTAAAAAAAAGCATGAACATAATACTGATAATTTTTTGAGTATATTATCATTTTGATACCTAATGTTTTAAATTCTTTAATTTAGTCCTTAATATTTTGTTACCATGTTAAAATAGTTTTTACTGTTAAATGAGTCCATAATAACTCATTTATCCATTGATGAACCAATATTGAGGAGTTTAGACAAGGATGAGAAGTCATTGCTCTGAGTGCTCTCTCTTAATTAAGTAAGGTGAGTCTAGGAACGGACTCAGGATATCAAGCTAGGGGGAGCCAGAGATAAGTGAAAAAAAAAAAAAAAAAATCAAATATGCATCTATATAGTATTAACAAACTATCAACCAAGACAAATATATACAAATCATTGTTTCTTAATATATTAAGATGTAATCATCTACCAACAAAAACAAAAGACACAAAACAATATTGTTTCTTAATACATTATCTATGAAAAGGGAACTTGACGCTCTTTTAAATCTTCAAAATCATTTATGATTGAATCCAAACTAAATGTCAAAACTATATCATTTTCAATGTATAACATCAAAGAGTCCGTCAAAAAATCATTTTCCATTTTGTTTCTAAGGTTAGTTTTGACAAATTTTATAGTTGAAAATGTCCGCTCTATAGTTGCAGTAAAAACCAGAAGAGTAAGCACAAGTCTCACCATTCTATAAACAAGTTTGTAGTGTTCTGAGTTTCCAATTCTCACTAACCACTGACACAGCTTAGATAAACTTTTCAATTTTTTAAACTCTGGATCCTGGACTACATTATGCTCTTAATGATAAAGCTCCTTCTCCAACATTTGTTTGTCATAATCTGTAAAATCTTGTGGATATAAATTCTTTACCAACAAACAAAGATCACTAATTCTGAAAGATTTTAATGACTCTTGAAGTTCTAAAGCTAAGCTAAGCCTAAGTAACTCCATTACATCCTCATTAAACCAATGATTTAGTTCCTATAGTTAAGAATCCATTGCAGCATATAACTCGATAATGATGCTCAATTGTAAAGTTATCTTTTTGATTACGAGCTCAACCTCAGCTCCTAGCATAACAAGCATTCATATCTAGGACATCAATGCAATGCTTCTCACAAAATGATATCATAGTGGTAAGTAAGCTATCCCATCCGTCATCTCTAAATTTTTCAATAAGTGTTTTAGTAGATGAAACTAAATGCATGACATTTAAAATGTCTTGAGATTGCCTTTGTAAAGCTTGACAAAGTTTATCAGTGGTCTCCATAGTTTCCTTCCCAAGATGCAAGATGAAGACAAATTCAAATGAATTTAAACCATCATAAGCTAACTCTGCTTCTACCTGGTGTTCTCCATCACTTGCATCATCAATTATATTTAGTAAAACTTCACATGCTGAAGTAAATATTCTTAATAAGCTAAAAATGATCTAAAATGTGAACTCCAACGTGTTTCTATAGGTTGTTGTAAAGTGCCTATTTGATTAAGTCCACTTCTAGTCTCAAGCTCTTCAAGATCAATCAAACGTGCTATTTCATTAGCATTTGCAATTTTCAATTGCTCATTGCGCTTGCATGAAGCATTAATAGTTTTGATTACCAAAATCAATTTAAGAAAAAACCTACTAATGGGGACAACTTGTTTTGATGCTTTTACTAATGCCAACTGTAAGCGATGTGTAAAACAATGGATGTAGTAAGCATATGAGCAATCATTTAAAATCAAAACTTGCAATCCATTCCACATACCTCACATGTTGCTTGCTCCATCATATCCTTGCCCTCGAATATTTTGTATATCTAAGCAACGTTGAGATAACAAAGAATATATCCCCTTCTTTAGAGTCAGAGCCGTGTCAACAACATGAATAAGCCCAAAAAACATTCTTTCACAAAGCCTTCTGTATCAACATATCTAAAAACCATAGCCATTTGCTCTTTCATGGACTCATCACGAGCTTCATCAACCATTATGCAAAACTTTGCATTACTAATTTCTTCCCAAATTACTTTCTCCACTTTGGCTGAGTAAACATGTAGAATTTCCTTTTGAATCTTAGGTGATGTGTAGGTTGCATTTTTGGGAGCTTTTTTTATTGTTTCAGCAACCTTTTCATTCCAAAAAGTCACAATATCCAATGTTTCAAGAAAGTTCCCACAATTAGATGAACTAAAGATTTCATCTCAACCTCTAGAAGATATAGCTTGAAAGGCAAGATGTTGGGCAACATAAATTGAGGCATTCAGTTGCAACCAATTATTTTCAATTTGTTCTATAGTGAAATGATCAATGACCCTTTGCAAATGCTATGATTGGTTCATCAAATCCTTACACATATGCTCGGCAATTCTATGAGCTGAGTTAGGATCTTTCCCTATATGACCTTGAAAATAACAATTTTTGCCGCCAACTTTTTTCCAATTTCTAAATCCATCAACAATGAATGCATTTTGTCCCACAATCCCATTTGACTTATGAAAGATAAAGCAGGGTAGCCAATAAGCTACATCTTTTGTGGGAGAATATTCAAGTCACGTTGAATGGTATTCAAACCAAAAAGCTTGAAAGCTACGATTGTGTTCTACACTTTTTTTGTTTGTATCTAGATGAGGTTGGTGCGGACAATTTTTAATGTAAGCTCATCAAATGTCATTACATTGATTAACATGATATTCCCATATTTGTTTGCGTGATTCGGGATCATAATCAAAAGAATCAAGATCAACTTTTTGAAATTTTGTTTGAGGGCTATGGTTATTTTCTAGAATTGGGATATCGGCATTTTCTAGAATTGGAATGTCAACATTTTTTGGTATTGGGGGATGAACATTTTCTTGAATCTGAACATCAATATTTTCTAGATTTGGAATAGCAACATTAGTTGTTGGCAATACTACATTGAATTCCGAAGAATTTGAATCTTTTCTTTAGAAAAAATCAAATATTGTAGTTGATTTTCATGATCTACAAATAAAATAAGAATTATATATATTAGTTATAGCATTATGTGTTACCAATTAGCAATAATCGGTTGTGTCACATTTTTATTATATTATGTATTTACTTGTGTCACAATTTTATTTTGATAAATTTGTGTCACATTTTTATTATATTATGTATTTACTTTTGTCTCTTTCAGGGGCGGCTCCAAGATTTTTGTCTAGGGGGTTAATAAGAAACATAAATTATATAAAATCTAAAACAAAAGAGACTTGAATATATCAATATCACAACAACAACAACAAAAAACATGGAATTCTACAATTGTCTTCTACGAGGTTTCATATTTTGAAACCGTTGCATGATAGATTCATTATCAATCCTACGAGCTATATTTTTTTCAATGTACACAGTCAAACAATCATTCAACTACTGATCCCCCATTCGATTGTGCAATTCATTCTTGATATATTTTATTGCTGAAAAACTTCTTTCCACTGTTGCAGTCACAACAGGAAGGGTCAAAACTAACTTCACAAGCCAATATACCAATAGATATATAACATCCTTATTTGTCTCCACCATCTTTCTAGCAAGGTCCCCAATTTATAAGTTTACAATTCTTTAAATGTTTTATATTTTTATTGTCTTTAGTATTAATGTATTGACCAAGTCACATAATCAACAACCACTCACAAGTCACAAGTAACATTTAACAAAATTAAAAAACTACTCACAAGTCACAAATTAGTCAAATAGTCAAAGTGATAAGTAATAAGTAATAACTCAACTTTATATCAAATCAATAAAACACTCACAGCAACTCTATAACACGCCAACACCCAATAGTAAAGAAACTCAAACTCAAGTACTCAACAACAATAAAACACTATAAACTAATAAAAGTAATAAGTCCTATAAGAGCATTCTCATCCGGAATCTTCAAACTATTCTATTTTACCATCTCAAAACCTACTTTATCATTTATACCATACCATTTTACAACACTCTCAACATCCCAACTTTTATTTTTCTATTCTACTCATTAAAATAATATATCTACACAATAAAATATATTTCTCAAAATAATATATCTCCTTTCTCTAATTTTTGTGTCTCTTCCTCCCATCTTTCTCACCGCCGTGAACAAACCCAATACCCCACACAACCACCATCCAAACCCCACCACCCCACCACTGCTGCACCCACGAAAAAAACATGCAAAAAAAGCACCAAACCCACAACTCAATTCAAGCCGAGCAAACCACATCCACAAGAAAACCCACAACTTAGATTACCAAATCCACCACCAACCACAACCAGTGATACATACCAGTTGAAATCATTAATATCAATCAAGAAATAACTTCAAACAAATGGGGATAAAAAATCACACTTCCAATTGCAATTGCCATGAAAATTAAAAAATCCAACAGCAACTCACTTTCATAAATTCGACCTAGATACTCAATTGACAATATCAATCAAAAACCAAATCTAAAACATACCCAGTTGATAAAATTCAATCAAAAACCAAATTTGCCACATACCCGGCTGACAAAATTCAAACTTCAAAATCAAAATCTAGCACATACCCAGTAGACAAATTCAATTAAAAACCAAATCTTGACCGAAGAACGAGTTGAGTTGCTCGTTGCCGCCGAACTCCATTTTCTTGATCTGGATCTCGGACCAGGAGTCCACGGTGACGGATCGGACGAAGGAGAGATGTGGACGCTGAGGCCGCGGTGCTTGCCAGAGCACTCTAAGCACATGAACACCACCGCAAGAAACCCACGCCGCCGCTTCCGTCACTGCACCACCTGACCCACGCCCACATCAGTCACAAACCCACCTGATCTCCACCTGACCCACGCCCACTCACCGATCTCCACCGCCAGAATCCACAAAAAATACCTAGAAAATACCCAGAAAACAATGAAGAAAATACCCAGAAAACGATCCACTTAAAGATTATCACGCCGATGAGAATAAAAGTGAGAGAGGGTTGAGAGGGTAGATGAGAAAACGATGAAGAAAGAGAGAGTTGAGAAAGATAGAGAGCATTCCGAAGTTGAGAGAGAGAGTTGAGAATAAAATATTATTCAAACTTATACAATAGTGCTACAATGCCATTCTACATGTAGAATGGCACTGTAGCAAGATTGTAAAAAAAATTTACAATTCTGAGCATTTGCAATGCCGGATGTGGGAGGTTTTTTAGGGAAAAATGCTAAATAAACCTTACATATGGCATTTAGCATTCCGGATGCGAATGCTCTAAGTCTATAACCCACTAACCCCATAGGCCCACACACAGTCACACACACGATCAAACTTTAGAGACTCAAAACTTAAGTTGAGTTACTTAAAAACAAATATCAGAAGTTTAGAACACAGTTCTTAACACCACAACTCCCACACACAGTCACACGCATGGTCCAAGATTCAAAAACTCAACAAAAAAAATCAAAAGATAACACCACACAGGGGCGGCGGTACAAAACACCATAAACACACTTTCACAGTGAAAGAAAGAGAGAAAGAAAAAGCTGAAAAACCAGATCAAGCAGTGGCAGAAGGCAGACCGAGCAGCGGCGGTGGCGGCGGCAGATTAGGGACAATTAGGCGGCGGCAGATTTTGTGTGTGTGAAGCAGAGGCAACCTTTTTCCTTTGGGTTTGGAGAGTGAAAAAGGATAATGAGAGATTTTGGAGGTTAGGCAGCTACAAATTCTTAGGTTTCATTTGAACCCCCTAACTATAACGTACCGCTGCCCCTAGTTTCTTTATCTTTGTCTTTTTATCTGTCTTTTTGTCTCTTTATCTTTGTCACCCATTACCCCAAACATGGTATTACCCCCAATCCCCCCCTACTAATTTATAATGCATTAACCAATTTTTTTGGTATCTC
>JARYZH020003080.1:0-12326 GCA_030021035.2 Notholithocarpus densiflorus
CATTCTATTTCTCCATTTTAAATGGAGATATCAAAAAAAAAAAAAAATGTAATCATATTACACTTATGCAAATGTGAACGTAGTATATACTAGCTAGAGTGTAAAAATTGAAAAAATTGTGTACATCGCGCATGCAAATGTAATGTAGTATACCAGAGTGTAAGAAATAGTGTGAAGCAATAATTTTCCTTTTTAAGTATATCTGACGTAGGACAACCAGAACAAAACTAAAACAACAATAAAATAAAGGGATATGACCTAGGAGTCAGCACCTCGGCCTGGCTTGGAGTCAGCACCAAGCGGGGAAACCACTAGGAGTCAACACCTAGGGTAGACCTGGAGTCAACACCAGACCAAAGAAAGACCAAACGACTATTTTTTCATTCATCAAAATATCAACTATCTCTTCAAGGAGTACAATAGGTTGCTTATAAAGGATTGCTAAACCCTAGTCCTAATTGGCTAGGAAACCCTAATTGCCTTATTACAAAAATAACCTTGCTTTTAAATTAAAATACTAATAGCCCAATAAACTAATAGGACCTAAAGCATAAAAATACAATTGGCTTGCAAACATAAATAATATTAAATAATAATTTTCTTGCATTTCCCGCATCATTCTCCTCTAGTTGGAGAAAACTCAGCCTCAAGTTCTAAAGCGTTGAAGGATTAGGATGTTGACAAGTAACACTTGCTTCAAGTCTGGAATCACCTTAGGGAGCATAGAGAAAAGAAAAATCTTGAATTCCATAATGTCAAACTCTTCTGAAATAACAAAATCAATGTGTGGAATCAACATAATCTTATCTTGAACCATTGGAAGTACTATGTTATCCACTTTCTCCACTTTAGCAAACTGTTTGTCTTCATGCACCATGGAAGGCTGATCAAAAGCAGATTCATTAGCTTCAAATATCACATCATGTGCACCCTCTAACATAATACTCTCTTTAGAAGCCATCTCTTCACCTTGCTACCCTTCAATAGATTCATTTCCTTACACGCATGTTAAAGCAACACTTGTCGAGGCATGTACGTCTGTGTCAATATTAGGCTTTGGTGTTGCTTGAGGATTCTCCACGACCAAGATATCATCATCAATGTTGTCTTCTATGGGGATTCTAAAGTGTGATAGAATTGTACACTCCAATGTCATTATCTAAAACAATATGAAACATGCTTAAATTATTGTTGAAGAGCCTCGGTTTCAAGAATATATTGCATCCCTTGTTATGTTAATAATTGCCAAATATGTATATATATACACACACGGACAAGTGTGGGGCATGGGAAATGGGACTGTAACATGCCTACGAAAGTGATTGATAAGTATAATTTGATTTTGGAGGTCGGTTTTTAGACTCTAGAATTAACATTTAGCTTAAAATTCACTTACTGGTCTTCTTTGCTCACTCCACCACATTCCGGAAAAAAGATGATAAGAGTGGAATTTTGAAAGCATAGGTGGGATGTTAAAAGGAGTATAGCGGTGTGGGCTTATCTTATCGAGTTTGCCAAACATTCATAGGGATTAGAAACATACGTATATTTGCCAAACTTTCATAGGGATTAGAAACATACGTATATTATAGCGGTGCAATAATGACGAATATTTGCCAAACTTTCATAGGGATTAGAAACATACGTATGCAATAGCGGTGCAATAATGACGAATATTTGCCAAACTTTCATAGGGATTAGAAACATACGTATTTTATAGCAGTGTAATAATGATGGATATTTGCCAAACTTTCATAGGGATTAGAAACATACGTATGCAATTTTATTAGACAAGACAAAAACATTGACCAAATAATTTGAGAACTTAGTATATATCACATTCATTTTGTATGTATATCAGCTGTACATACCATTCTATTTCTCCATTTTAAAAGGAGATATCAAAAAAAAAAAAAAAAAAAGTAATCATATTACACTCATGCAAATGCGAACGTAGTACATACTAGCTAGAGTGTAAAAATTGAAAAAATTGTGTACATCGCGCATGCAAATGTAATGTAGTATACCAGAGTGTAAGAAATAGTGTGAAGCAATATTTTTCCTTTTTAAGTATATCATACCGCCTAATGGGGACAAAAAACTTATTTACAGATTTGTTTTTGGTTCAATTTGGTATCTTGGGCTATTTATAGGTGAACAATTTTAGAGGATACTTACTAACTTGACATAAAAGATATAGCTTCAATGGCTCTTGATACCATACCTTTATGGCTTCCTCTTCTCCTTGTTCTCCCTCTTCTGTTGCTCATGAAAAAAAAGATGGATGAGCGGAGTTCAAAGAACCTTCCACCAAGCCCTCCTAAGCTCCCTATTATAGGTAACTTGCACCAACTTGGTGTGTTGCCTCACCAATCTATGTGGCAACCCTCCAAAAAATATGGCTCTATGATGCTCCTTCAACTCAGTGGCATAAGAACAGTCATAATATCTTCTGCTGAGGCTGCAAGAGAAGTCTTAAAAGTTCATGATCTTGCCTATTGTAGTAGACCTCCCTTAGCTTGCTCTAAAGTTTTTTCCTACAATTATAGGGACGTGGCCTTTTCACCTTATGGTGATTACTGGAGAGAGATAAGGAAAATATGTGTTCTTGAGCTTTTTAGCGTGAAGAGGGTGCAGTCTTATCAGTTCATTAGGGAAGAAGAAGTCGCTTTGCTGGTCGATTAATCTTCTGCAACCCCTATTGATCTTTCTGAGAAGCTGTTTGCCCTCACTGCAAGTATAACTTTTAGGATTGGTTTTGGTAAGAGTTTCCGCGGGAGTGGTTTAGACAATGAAAGGTTTCAACCACTGATTCATGAGGTAGAGTCCATGATAGGAAGCTACAATGCATCTGAATTCTTAACCTTCGTGGGATGGATTATAGACACTTTATCTTGTAGATTTAAAAGGCTTGAAAGGCTTTTTCATGAGTTGGATACTTTATTCCAACAGGTCATTAATCTCCATCCTAATCCTGAGTGGACAAAACCAGAGCATGAAGACATTATCGATGTGCTACTGAGAATTGAAAGGGAGCAAGTTGAGTTTGGCGATGCTGCTCTGTTCACTAAACATAACATTAAGGCAGTCCTCATGGTAAGCTGCCAATCTTTTACTAATCCCATGTTTTTTTGTTTTTTTATTTTATTTTTTTATAACTTTACTTACCTTATCAAATTAGCCCATGTTCATCTACTTACCTGTTACAATATTTGTTTATCAGAATATATTATTAGGTGGAGTTGCCACTAGTGCAATTACCATGATATGGGCGATGGCAGAGCTTGCTAAGAACCCCAGATTGATGAAAAAAGCACAAGATGAAGTTAGAAATTTCATTGGAAATAAAGGGAAAGTCACTGAAAGCGACATTGACCACCTTCATTATCTAAAGATGATAGTTAAAGAAACTTTTAGATTGCATCCTCCAGCAACTCTACTTATTCCAAGAGAAACCATGTCACACTTTAAGATCAATGGTTATGACATTTACCCAAAAATGTTAGTACAAGTTAATGCCTGGGCAATAGGATGAGATCATAAATACTAGGAGAACCCAGAAGAATTCATCCCAGAAAGGTTCATGGATAACTCCATTGATTATAAAGGTCAAAGTTTTGAGTTATTGACATTTGGATCTAGTCGAAGAGGTTGTCCTGGGATATATATGGCAACAACAACAATTGAGCTCGCACTTGCAAATATTTTATATTGTTTCAACTGGAAATTACCTGATGGGATGAAAGAGGAAGATATCAACACGGAAGAGGGAGCTGGTCTTAGCATTACTACCAGTAAGAAAACAGCTTTGAACCTTGTACCAATCAAATTGTTTTAAAATATTAGTATAAGTCAGCACTCTTCCCCTCCCTTTCTTCTCTCCCCCATCTCACTCCATTCCAAACATAATCTTCATAGGAGTAGTTGCTTTTATGTAATATATATAGGGTTGGGCTTGTGCCCAGTGACCAGTTTCATTAGACACTCTGAGATGTGAACACGTATCCAATTTTGGACATGTATCCATATCCTAGCCTGTCCAGTGGAATTGGTCACTAGACAGAAGCCTCTCCCATATATATATATATATATATATATATATAAATATTGCTAAGCACTTTGAAATAAATGGTGGCCAATTAGCATGTATGTTTTGGCTTTTGCGATCATGGATCATTTTCCTTTCTTATAAATAAATGGCAGGAATTGAAAGATAATTTGTGTTTGTCTTTATTACCTATGGTGATGTTATGGAATACAAAACCACTATTTCTATTCTATTTTATACTTCACTATTCATAATTTGTTATGATGTATTCATTTTATTTTACCTATAAAATAACTAAAATTTAAACTATAAAAAAAATAAATAAAACACATGGCATATCACAATCAGTAGAGTATAAAGTATTTTTGAGACTGATGGTTTCTATTCAGTATTATGAAGGATAGGCATAATTATTTCATTCAATCAATTGTTTTGGGCAACGGAGCAGAGGCTAGGCGAGCAAATTTTCTTTAGACTCCAAATTGTATGGAGAAAAAAAAGGAAGAAAGCCTCACTTTGATCGTATTATAAATTATATTATAAATTTAAATCGACTTTAATCAATGTTCAAATGTTTGATCATGTATGGTGGCAGTGAAAGGTGTGTAGAGGGAATCTTTCAACTCCAACATCAAAATCACTGACGTGTCCCACCAAATCATATTACAAAGATCTTTTTTTCTTATACACCTTTCTACCTTTTATTGAACTACGTGCTCCGTACGGCGTGTGATTTTTTTAACTTTTACATGTGAAGTATTCTTTTTTTTTTTAATGAGGTGTGTAATAATAAACTTATAAACTAGTAATTTAAAAATATAAAAAAAACTAACAAATTTTTTTTGGCATATGTACTGATTAACAATATGTATTAAGTTTTTATTTCCTATAAATGAATGCTAATGAAATAAAAAATGAGGTTGAACATCAAATAGGGATTTTTTTTTTTAAATAAATGATTTTGAGTTTAAATCATGTCTATACCAAAAAGAGATTTAAATTTTATTATATCTATAAAAAAAAATATAAGTGCTAAATTAATTAATATGTATTGATGAGACATGACACCATTTAAAATTTGGACCCTAATGTTACATATCATTTTGATTTAAGTCATTCCGTCTATATGTTGTGATGACGTGTTCGTTAATTGCTACCTCAACTCAAAATTGCATATTATGAATCCAAAATTTGAAGCAAAAATGTGTAATTTTAAGTGTGTAAATTGCATACTAGTCTATATTTCATTAGCCCTTAACTTAAACAGTCCATCTTCAAGACTATGTAATATATTTTTAGACAAGTTTATATATAGACAAATAATGATAATACAACATAAATTTGAATCGACTTTAATGTTTGATAGGCTAAAATGTATTGACCCATTGTGATGAATTAACAAATTAATTAACGAAGTTAATTAATTAATTCAATTAGCATGCAATATGTGTGGTAGCACAAACAAATCACCAATTAACTAAATGCAGCGGAAATTAAATTGACACGGTGATTTGTTTACGAATGGGGAAAATCTACACGGCAAAAACCCCATTGGGTGATTTTAACGTCACCACTCCCGAGAATTCACTATTATCACAACAAGCGGTTACAAGTAAAAGAATCCTAGTATCTTATACCAACCTACAGTTGAACCCTTACCCCAATACCTAATTGGACTTGTTCTGTAGTGACAATCTCTCCTTTTCAATGCACGGCTCCCAATATGTGACTAACCAATTCGATGCACAGATCCCAGTATATGGCTTACTCACCAACTTGAGAAAGATGTTGGCTACAAAGTTCTTTAGTTCATCACACGATGAAGATCATGAAACTCCTTGGTTACAAAACCCTACAATGTACAAACACAGCAGCTTCTTCAAGAGAAAGATAAACTACGGCAAATTCTGTCTTCAGTCACAATTTGCATGAACACAACTTTGCTTTACACTCGTGCAACCTTTGACGGCCATTATAATAATCCTTATATATGTTTAGGGTTGTGTGAAAAGAAAGCCCAAACATATAAACACGGATTGGATGAAAATCAGAGCTGAAAATCTGTTTTTCATAAACCTGGACAGATAGCTTATCTGTCGAGCTAGCTGTCGAGCATCGGGCTTTAGCAGCTTTTTAAACCTCGATAGATACTAGCTGTCGAGATTTAAAATCCAGCACTTCTTCACTTGTTTCTTGGAAAGACTTGCATGGCTTTAACACTTGATCTTGAAAGCTTATTTCTTGAAGCATTAAACACATCCTAGATCTACCCAAATACAAGTAAAGTGCGTTTTGTCAAAGGATTCGCCAATTCTATATTGACATATGTTCCTAACATTAAATCACATATGTCCTAACAATCTCCCCCTCTGGCAATCCGTGACAAAACCATAACAAGCAAATGAACATATGAGAGAAGTCATAAATCACTCAACTCATACTCACTTGTTGAATACAATAAAATCTGTCCTAACACAAACTCTTGAAAAACTTTGCAAGAAGAGAGTTTATGCAAGAAGATTTTGACAACCTATATTTCTGAAACACTTTAAACAAAACTCATCACGGCATCATAGTGTGAAACAGAAATAATAGATTGCATACAATATATAAGAATCATGTGCATAAAGGGAGAAAAGAAACAACACATGTAAAGATAGGTGAAAGAAAGTAATAACAACCTCAATATATATATCAACATGAGTACAGGGTTTGCTATCACTAAGTGGTCACAAGACCGATGTACAAAAACAATGTATCTAAAAGAGAAAGAAAAGAAAAGATACAAAAAGTCTTCACTACATCCCTCATAGACACTCCCCTTATCACAAAAAAAAAAATCCTATGCTAACTCTCCTCCTATGTATATGACTACTCTCATATCAAAACTACTCTCCCTTTTTGTCACGAGTGACAAAGGGCAAGTACATCAAGTAGACATCTCATCATCACTGAGAGAGAGACAATAAAAAAAGCACCAACAAAACAATATACAAGAATATAAAGAATTGAAGGTACGTATGCATGAAAATGCATGAACATGTGACATGCAAACTTAAATACATCATGGGCTCAGCCCAATCCAAACCTGCCAGCACACAACATTGTAACAAAGTAAACACACATCTAAAATGCTTGAAACATTGTTATAATGCAAATGTGATGCAATGCATGAACATATAGGATCATTTACACAAAACCCATCCCAAAAATTTCACAAAAACTTCATCAATTTTGAAAAACTCCAAAAAAATTTCAAAAACCCAAAACCTAGATCTAAATGTGTGAAATGCATGAAGAATGAGAGATAGAGAGATCATACCAAGTGATTTGAGACAAGAAAAGGGCAAAAATCATGTGGGTTGGAGGTTTTGAGAGAGAAGAGAGTGTTTGGGAGGTGAAAAGACAGATTCTGTCTAGAGAGATCGGGGAGAAGTGAAGAAAATCGCGTAGATCCTTTATATAGAAAAACCATAAAGCTCGACAGATCGAGAGGTGTCGAGATTTAAAACGCGTGAAAAAGCTGTCGAAGAGCTATCTAGGATTTTTCGAGAGGTGTCCACAGCAAAAAGGATCTCGATGGATCAAGAAGCTATCGAGAATCTATCGAGCATCCAGAAAGTTTCTCAATGGATCAAGCAGCTATCGAGAAGCTATCGAGAATGTGATAAAAAGCAGCTGAAAGGGCTCGATAGATAGCCTAGCTGTCGAGAGGTGTCCAGCAGCTGTAGAGATTGCTTAAAAACAGTTTTTCAAGAAGATAAAAACACAGATATGAATGCAATCAAGCATGCTATACAACCAAAGATCCAAACAACATTTTAAGCTTTCAAAATCATCTCTCAACAAGAAAAATGTCAAGCACATAGATCCAAAACACACACACACTAAACAAGTCTAACCAATTTTATATTTCAAAAACAAGTTAAGACAGTTTAGTGAGCATACATTAACACATGTATTCCTTGTGATGGCCAAATCACATTGTACCTGCACATGTATCAAAAATAGCAAAAAATATTACGTGTTATGTGTGAAAAATATCGCAAGATTACATACGTGTCTCCATGTTATGATGATTTTAGATATGAGAAAATCACTTTAACTCACACACAATCATAACTATTTGATGGGAACTATCACCTTCGAGGTACATCCTATAACTCCCACATCTCCTAGAATACATGCTTGCAATCATATATAAAGCATTTTGATTCTTTTTGCTTTTTATTTTTCTATCTTTTTCTTTTAAGCAAACCATGCATGGGCATATAAGAGATAGAAAAGAAATACCCAATGATGTTAAGCATTTGACATTCCACTTTTGCTATGCCGAAGCATACAAATGTCATTTCATGATTGGCGGGTAATAGTAGTGAGATGGTTATTTATGCCTTCTCTTAGGATTTTCTAGTCCTTCTCGTCAAAAAGAGTGATACGAGTGTTAAGTATAAGAGATTACTTAATCTTACTCTTGCTTAGTTATGCATAGCGATGCTCATCTAAGCTACAAAAGATACAAAGTTTAGAAAACTTTGTTTCAATGGCCATCCAAGGTACACAAGTACCAATGTACACAGACACACTATTTTTATATTTTTTTGATTTTCCAATTTTTTATTTTTATTTATATTAAAAGCAAAATAAAGCAAAACTGAAAAATAAACAAACAAAAACATGTTAAATTTTTGGTTTGGGTTTGTGGGTGAGGGTTCTGTGATCAGAGGCGGGCACGGATAGTGATCACCGGCTTGGGAGGCGTCACTGGCTTCTCTGTTGGCTTGGGGATGAAAAACTCATGTGGGGCTTCCACACCTTGGAAGAACATTTCCGTTTAGCAAACCCTTGATCCGGCGGTGAGGGGGAAGAATTGAAACCGTTCAAATTTGAAAGGAAAATGAGGGCTTTGAGAAGATCTCCAAGAGGAGCAAAGGAGGATGGAAACTGATTCTGGTTTCCTGACGAGATCATGCTGTTGCTCTGTTGAATGGCTAACCACTTACAGCAATTAGGTCGAGTATGTCCAGTTGCTCCACAGTGATGACAGAAATGCTGCTTTTTCTGTTTGGGCTTTTGAGTATTTCCCTTCTTAGCCCTAGGGTTTTTAATCTCTTTCTTATCAAGCTTAGGGGTGCTCTTGAGATAGATTTACCCTTGTCTGTGTTCTTACTAGCTAATTCATTTTTAACATCATTGTTCTCAATTTTAACATTATTAGTAGGAGAAACAAAAATAGTAGTACTAGAAGTAGCAACACTAGGAGAAGAGAAATCATACCCTAAACCGGTTCGATCGGAAGCAGATTTCTAAAGACTGAGCATCTCATCGAGCTTTGTACTTGAAGTCCTTTCCAACTGGGCTCTGACTTGGAATAGTTTTGCCTCAAGCTTCTTGGTCTTCTCAGTCAAGAAATTATTCTTAAATCTCAGTGCTCAAATGGTCTGATTGGCTTCATCAAACTTTGTGGAAATTTCTTCTCATTCAAGCTCCACTTCACTAAGCTTTTTGGTGGCCAACTTATACAATTTCTCATACTTTTCCGAGACCTTGTATAACTTTGCATAGGCTGTGTGGATGTCATTTTGCTCATCCATCTTTTCAAACTTAGACTCCACCAATTCCTCTTCTTCATCACATCTTCAACAATCCCTTCAGTAGGATTTACAGTGGCAGTGAAGGCATTTAGGATTCCATCATCCTCATTGTCGAAATCATCTTCAGCCTCGGTGTCGCTCAAGGTAGTAGCAAGTGCCTTGCTTTTCCCAATGGTCTTGAGATATGTAGGGCACTCTTGTTTCATGTGTTCGAAGCCTTGACATCCAAAGCATTTTGGTTCTGAGGGAATAGTGTACTGACTGCCATCCCTAGCATTCATCTTTCCTTTGTCCTGGTTCTTGAACTGAGATAAGCTGGACTGCTTGCAGTCTTTGTCAAATCCTTTAGCATTGGCATTCTTCATAAACTTTTTGAATTGCCAAGTGATATAGGATTTCATCTTAGAATCTTTATCATTTGAAGACTCATCAGTGTCACTACTTTTGGCCTTTAATGCCATGCTCTTGCTCTTGCTTGATTTCCCTATCCTTGTCAAACCCAACTCATAGATTTGCAGATTGCCAACCAGCTTTGTCAAATGAATTTTGTCAATATCCTTCGATTCCTCAATTACGGTGATCTTGGCATGAAATCTCTCAGGTAGAGATCTAAGCACCTTTCTAACAATCTTGGGTTCGGGAATGGTTTCCCCAAGATTAAAAGCTGAGTTCACTATGTCCTTAAGCTTGGCATAGAACTCATCGAATGACTCGTCCTCCTCCATCTTAGTCTCTTCAAAGCTCGTAGTAAGCCTTTGAAGCTTTGAATCCTTGACAGCCTTGGTTCTTTCATAGGTTGTCTAAAGAATGGTCCATGCTTCCTTAGCAGTTTCAGTAGAGGAAATCTTCTTGAATTCCTCATTCATGACTGCACTGAATAACGCATTCAATGCCCTGCTGTTGAAGTTTGCCGCCTTGATCTTAGCATCATCCCAGTCGACCGGTGCTTCCGTAGGCTTGGTCCAACCTATCTCTACAGCTTGTCACACCTTTTCATCTAATAACTGCAAGAAAGCTCTCATTAGTACTTTCCAGTATGCATAGTTAGTGCTATCAAATAAAGGAGGTATAATAAGAGACTGTCCTCTATCCATGACAAACAGGGGTCAATGGATCACACAGCAAAGATTAAAACCTAATCAGAGTGTGCCTGCTCTGATACCACTTGATAGGCCAAGAATGTATTGACCCCTTGTGATGAATTAACAAATTAATTAGCCAAGTTAATTAATTAATTCAATTAGCATGCAATACGTGTGGTAGCACAAACAAATCACCAATTAACTAAATACAGCGGAAATTAAATTAACACAATGATTTGTTTACGAATGGGGAAAACCTATACGGCAAAAACCCCACCGGGTGATTTTAAGGTCATCACTTCCGAGAATTCACTATTATCACAACAAGCAGTTACAAGTAAAGGAATCCCAGTACCTTATACCAACCTACAGTTGAACCTTTACCCCAATACCCAATTGGACTTATTCTGTAGTGACAATCTCTCATTTTCAATGCACGGCTCCCAGTACATGACTAACCAATTCAATGCGCGGATCTTAGTACGCAGCTTACTCACCAACTTGAGAAAAATGTTGGCTGCAAAGTTTTTCAGTTCATCACACGATGAAGATCACGAAGGTCCTTGGTTACAAAACCCTACGGTGTACAAACATAGCAGCTTCTTCAAGAGAAAGATGAACTAGGGCAAATTCTGTCTCCAGTCACAATTTGCATGAACACAACTTTGCTTCACACTCGCGCAACCTTTTACGGCCCTTACAACAATCCTTATATATGTTTAGGGTTGTGAGAAAAGAAAGCCCAAACATGTATTTACGGATTGGATTGAAATTAGCTCTGAAAAACTAAACTTTATAAACCTCGATAGATAGCTTATCTGTCGAACTAGTTGTCGAGCATCGGGCTTCAGCAGCTTTTTAAACCTCGATAGATACTAGCTGTCAAGATTTAAAATCCAGCACTTCTTCACTTGTTTCTTGAACAGACTTGCATGGATTTAACACTTGATCTTGAAACCTTGTTCCATGAAGCATTAAACACATCCTAGATCTACCCAAATACAAGTAAAGTGCATTTTTTTCAAAGGATTCGCCAATTTTATATTGACATATGTTCCTAACATTAAATCACATATCTCCTAACAATGTTCAAGTGTTTGTTCACAAACGTATTATTAATTTTAGGTCTACTTCATTTAATTGTCAAGTTTAAATTTAGACTTGATTTAACTTATTTTTTAAATAAACAAACAAACATAAACAAATCTTTTTTCTAACTCGAGTCCAAGCTCCTCGTAAGCAACTTGATTCATTTACAATCAATGCCCCCTCTTGATTGATTACACCCGAATGGCCCACCAAAAGATCCTCTTATCATAACAAATTCACAATTTATCATGTACCTAACCAAATTGATTTCCAAAATCTTACAAGAAAATCTTGTAAGTATCGTATACCTTTGCAACTTGCAATATTGTGCAACACAATCAAAAATTAAAATACGTACTAGTGTAGAGAGAGTGGTCGCACTCACTTCACTTGGGGGGCGAATGAATCATGCACTGACTCATCAAGTGGGGACCACCATCCCATTCCAAAAACTACGTTTTCAATCTCTGGGCAACTGTACCAACGCCAGCGTAGTACTTGGTCCTTTTTTTT
>JARYZH020003081.1:0-12305 GCA_030021035.2 Notholithocarpus densiflorus
ACTTTGAATAAGGTAGAGTGGCAAGCAACTTAAATGTTTTAACAAAAATCTAATGCTCTTCAGTCTTCACTTTAGATCAAGAATATGAAGTAAAGAGTTTATGTGAAACACCAGGTACAAAGCAAAAAGGATTTACCCATACTCAAAGCAATTCTAGTCATGCCTACTAATTTCAAGTTTCAATTATCAAAACCATAATGTAAACAAGTCTAAAGCAAAGCATGAAATGAATTACAAATCCAAAACAAGTATTAATTGTAAACCTAACAAGAAATTGTTTAAATGAACATGAACGCAACAAAAAAAATAGGTCTGTCCATCCAATGCTATACTTCTCCCCCTCCAAAATCTATTTTGTAGCTCACACTCCAAGTCTTCACTTAATCTTCTTTCTCTATTGCCAATTTCATCAATTCTATGAAAATAAATACAGAAAATGTTAGTAAACTAATAAACAAAGAACAATAAACTAATATACAATTTAAATATGTAGTTTTAGAAAATTACCCGCTTCAACATCTTGCTCAAGACTTTCCACTTCATTCATTGCTTCCCGAAGATTGATTGGTTTAGATGGGTTTTTTAACCAATTTTGAGCACAAATAAGGGCCTCCACAGTTTTAGGAGCTAATGAACTCCTAAAAGGATCCAAAACATGACCCCCCATGCTAAAGGCTGACTCAGAAGCAACGGTGGACACAGGAATAGCCATGACATCTTGTGCTACCTCGGAAAGGATTACATATCTAGTAGAATTCACCTTCCACCAAGCCAAAATATCAAAACCCTCCCTATTTTTTTCACTAGCTTTATTAAGATATTTGTCCACATCAGTAGTGCATTCACTATCATCTTCTGTAGCTATGTGTTCATCGAACTCATGTGAAGCAATCTTCCATGGATCATATGGAAAACTAGCACTTGATTCTATTGAAGAACCAACATTAGTGGCCTGCCCATTGCCACTAGCACTTGATAATTCAGTACCCTTTGCATAGTGGGCATACAACTCATCTAAAGCATCCCTTACCAATTTTAAAGCAAACTCTGCCTTCTCTTTTGAATACCACTTATTAAACCAATATTTCAAATATTTCATCTTATATCTTGGGTCAAGAACCACGGCAATAAACATCATCAAATTCATATTTTTATTGTCTCCCCAATACTTCTCATATTTTTCCTTCATAGATTGTGTCATTTCTTGTAAGAGAGGATCACCATCAATGCCACACAATCTATGCAATTCATTTTGAATGCCCACTAGCTCACAAAAATAAGTATTTGAAGTGACAAATAAAGAACCCGAAAATTGTAAAGTTACCTCATAAAAAAGCCGGAGAAAATTACAAAACATTCTGACATTCACCCAATCCTCACCCTTGGGAGGACCTATGTGCTTCTGTTTCCCATTTCCATCTACCTCCATAAAGTAAGAACTAAATTCCACATCCTCTTCATGCATCCTATCAAAGGCTGTTTCAAACTTCTCAGCTGCCTCTAACATAAGATATGTGGAATTCCATCTAGTAGGGACATCAAGAGATAACAAACTCTTAGATTGGATTTTTTCATCCTTTACAGCTTCCTTGAACCTATCCATCCTTTTTGGAGATAATTTAACATACCGCATTGCATTCCTCACCTTAACAATTGAGTTATGAATGCCTTTCAATCCCTCTTGCACAATGAGATTCAATATATGAGCAGCACATCTCATGTGCAAGAACCGGCCTCCCAACATACAACCATCCTTCATCTCCATCTTCTTCTTCAAATAATCAAGAGCCACATCATTGGATTTAGCATTATCAATTGTGACAGTTATCACCATTTTGATACCCCAATCATTCAAGCACCTTTCAATAGCTTTCCCAATTGTCTCCCCTTTATGATTTGGAACTATACAAAAATTCAAAATCCTTTTTTGATAGGTCCAATCACCATCAATATAGTGGCAAGTGAGACACATGTAGTTGAGGTTTTGAATGGAAGTCCATGTGTCAGTAGTCAAAGACACCCTTTGGCCCAATTTCAAATAGCTTATCAATTTCTCCCTTTCCCCAAACCAAAGTTTAATACAATCCCTTGCCACCATGAGACGAGAAGGCACAGGAAACCTAGGCTCAACCACCCCCATAAAGTATATAAAACCATCATGCTCAACAAATCTAAAAGGTAGCTCATCCACTATAATCATCCTCGCAAGAGCCATCCGAATTCTCTCAATAGAAAATTTAGCAACAACAAGCTCATTACTAGACTTTCCCTTAACACCACCAGTTTTTTTTGCTTGGAAACTCAAAGTGGTTTGGCTCGTGTCAATGACACCTGGAATCTTCTTACATTTTAGCAAATGAGTCCGCATGGATGAGGTCCCATTCCTCCTTGCAGCATTGTATTGCTTCTTACAATATTTGCATTCTGACTTTTCACGATTTTGTAACCTAACAAAATGCTCCCAAACATCAGATGGCTCTCTGGTGGGCGGATTCTCATTAACTCTAGCTTTTTTTGGTAGGGGTTCATCATCCACAATCAAAGGGTCATTAGGGCCATTTGGTGTTGGTGGATTTGGATTTGAGGGAGCATCCATCTAGGGCCATAGAAAAAACAAACACATACATATATATAGGTTAGAAAAGGAGTTTTGCAGGAGGTCAAGGCAAATATATATAAATATATATATATATATATTGAATGTAATTGAACACACAGTAATTATGCCACATTTGTCGTTTCAAAAAGATAAAATAAAAAAATATTGAGGAAGTGAGTTGAAGGATCTGAAAGGTCACGAGGAAATAAAAAAACGTTACATTAGTATGGTTAGAAGTAAATAATTTTCATGCTCTAGCTGAAGCTTAAGAATCTTGAGAGAGGTAACTTAGGTTCTCACTTCGTTGCCACTTGCCATAGAATATATAAAATAACAAATTCCTTGAAGATGGAAATTGATCACAGCCTATAGCTTCTAACTTAAATAATATCTAACATAAAAAAATAATATCTAACTTAAATATCTAACGGTAGGAAGTTCCAACTGCCAGTATACTGTATACCAATGGGCAATGGCAACACAACAATTAATAAAAAAATAATATAATTAACAACTGGTGCAATGGCAGTGAATTGAACAAAGAAAAACTTTAACAATAGATTGACTTTAACGACTTGTCCTGAGTGAATAGTATAATAGGCCAATAGATTAACTTTAACAAAGAAAAACTTGAATTGAACACATGAATACCTCAATAGTAGAAGCAACTGGTACGGCAGTGAGTAGTTTAGGACTCTAGGTTGAAGTGTGGTGGCTAGGGTCTGATTTTGAGGGTGAGAGAGTGATAAGATTTTTATTTTTTATTTTATTTTTACTAACAGAAGTTACAGAACAATGAGATACGGCTAGGGTATTAAATTTTTAATGTATTGATCTTTTGTCCTTATTATATATGTATAATATTAAATAAATAAATATATTAATATATATATATATATAGGGTGCGGTGCGGTTTCTGCAGTTTTTATATTATAAAACCGCAAACCGCACTGCATCATGTGGTGCGGTGCACTGTTACTTGCGGTACGGTGCGGTTATGCCATTTTGTGGGCGGTTTTGGTGCAGTTTGTGCGGTTTGGTGAACACCCCTAGTCTTGAGCATTTCTTTACATTCTCTCACACACTACCCTTACATGATTCCCACCTAAATACAGGGTTTCTAAGTGCTGAAATACAACCAAATTGGCACGGAATAAAGCCAATAGAATGGTTGATTAAATTCAACCTTACAATCTCCCCCTTTGGCTATTATGTGACAAAACCCTAAAACAAACTCTAGACTTAACATGTGAGTTGGGAACAGTTGAACATAACTCACTCACACCTAACTCTAGAATCTGTGAAGCTCTTGAACCATAAGAACAAGTATCTCTTGAAACACAACAACACAATATGATCATTGTATGCAGAAAACTTGTAATTCATATGGAGCAAGCACAATGCAATCAAGAAAATGGAATATAAGCAATAAATCATGGCTTGACCAAAAAGGAACAATCACTATAAATAGTGACCACAATACTCATTCACACAAGGAATGAACATTCGGACATGCAAGCTAATAATTTCAATGCAAAGTATCATTTGCATGTCCAACACTCAACCAATGCAACAACGCAAGGAAATTGCATGAAGGATAAAAATCCAACAAAGGGCACAAGAGTGAAAGTACTTAAAGAAAATGCGTAACATTTAACAACAAGTACGAGGCTACAAAGCAAAGGTACAAAATAAGCTACTGAAAAACATAACATAAACACTGAAATATGCTAATATGAAGCAAAATATTAAACATAGGCCTGCTTGCTCAGTTCAGTTCTCCCCCTTTGATCAAGCTCTTTCTCCCCCTATCATTGACATTGTACTCCCCCTATCAACATCATCTCCCCCTTTTTGTCAAGGAATAGCTAGTCCTCATCTTCTTCTAGCTTTCTCTGAATTTGGTCCAATTGAGTTTGGAGAGAAGTGAACTTCATATCACTTCGGATGTTGTGATGGTGCAAGATAGATGCGAGTCCAGGCATCTTAGTGCTTAATTCGTGAACAGATGCCATAATGTTGTCTAGCTTCTCGTCAAAAGAGGATGAGCTAGAGCGTGACCCACTGTGAGAAGCTTGAGTCTCTGATTTGATTCCCTTTTTGCTATGACCAATGCTCGCGTTGAGCGTACGCATGTTGATTGGACTTGGTTTCGGGTAGGGAGACTCATCTTCAGATGGATGAATGCCTTTGAGCTTCAAAATCCTTGAAACAAGGCAGCAAAAAGGAATGCATGTCCTGAATTTAGTTCGTAGAACAGTTTTACACAGAAATTGAAATATATGAGCACAAATGTCAATCTCTACATCAGAGATCAGATCATGAAGGAACAAAGCACGCCCTAGATTTATGTATCCGGTGCTGGATAAAGGATATAAATTGTGGAACATGATTATTGTAAGCACCCTCAGTTTCGTAGGAAGAGAGGAAACACTAACTGAGTTCCCATTTGGTGAGAATTCCGAATCTTTTCCAAGAGCATCTCGAAGTAGGTCCTCATTTGGATATAAGTCATCATAAACTGGTGGGTTCTTCAGCATTGGCTGGTTGATGTGAAGGATCTCTGCCAGATATACAGGAGATACTGAGAAAATTTTTCCTCTAACCCAGCACTTGAGTTCTTTGCCTTCAACAATTGCATTGGCATAAAACTCTTTTACCAAGTTCTCATATGCTTCATCAAGGTCGGAGAGAAGGTAGTTCCAATCATTGTGAGCAAACCATTTAGGGATGTTTGTGTAAAAAAGCGACGGTTGATCAACGGCCCTTTCAACCAGCAGTGTTGCACCTCTGAAATAATTCTTATGGGTTTGAAAGGTAGCATAGGATCTGAACTTGTTGGGATCGAACACTTCTGACGGTGATCGGGACCTCTTTGGCCTAGGTGAGAGGCCATCAACATCGATTACAGGCTCTTTCCCTTTGTTGCTGCCCCCTTTCACAGCTGCTCTCTTGAATGGAGACATTTTCACACTGCATCATGTTTCACCAAAAAAAAAAAAAAAAGAAAACCACACAAGATAACATATATTATTAGCATTGGGTTAGTCCCAAAATATGGATGATGTAGAAAACCTTAAAAACTTGAGATATAGGTCTCAATCATGACAATGAATGTGTATGTGCCACAAATAACACAATGTTCACACAAGACAGAGTATACCACTACATATCCATTAAAAAATCACACACCAATTTCACCAGAAGATCAGATACCCATATTCAAGCAACAATAAATCTCAAATCTTAATAATAACTCACAAATCCAAGAAATCAAGGCAAGGAATATGACATGCTGAGAGAAAATGAGAAAACCCATACCTTTTTCTTGAAGATTGAAGGTGAAGAGATGATGAAAATGGTGGTTTTTGTGTGAAACACGGTAGGTTTGTGAGAGAGACGACAATGAACAGTCAAAATGTTCGAGGGAAAAACTAAGAAGTTTTAAAATAAAACTGTCCTTTAAACGCAAAACACGTGTTTTTTGCGACTGAACCAAGTCGCGTGCAAGTCACCAGGTCAAGTCGCCAAACACCTTAGAGATAGAAATTTGAAAATTTGTCCTAATGTTTTTCGCGATTGGAAGTTCTACCCGCGAGAAAGTCGCGAAAGAAGCCGCGAAAATTTCTGTGTAACCCTCGCGACTAGAGCTTCCATCCGCGAACAAGTCGCCAATACGAGTCGTGAGAAACTTAAAAACTTAGATTTTGAAAAATTTTCTAAGTATTTTTCGCGACTGGGACTTTGACCCGCCAGTGAGTCGCGAAAACCTTCTGTGTAACCCTCGCGACTGGGGCATGCGACTGGCTTGACCCGCGATCAAGTCGCTAGAACAGGGCAACACAGTTTTTGAATTTTTGGAATTTTTGCAAAAACAAAAGACTTTCCAAAACAAATTAAAACACTCAAAAATCTTTTTGTGTTTGATCAACAAAAATTGAGCATGTGAAAACACATTTAATCAAGTATAATCACACAAATGAATAAGGCATTTATTGAGCATAAACATGTGTGATGTGTGTGGGTACCAAAGATGAGATAGTCCTTAGTCTAATGTGAAGTTTCAATGATCAATTCAACCAAGGCATACACAATTAGCACTAGGAAAAGTGATCTATCTCAATTATAGAAGTATGCATATATGACCTCCCACATAAACTTGATTACATAATATGAAGCTTTTCATTTGGCTCCATTCTCATCATAACATTTGGTCTTTTTGAATCAATACATCTCATTTAGAGATCGATGCTTGAAATTTTTAATATTTCAATTTGATGATTAAGCCTTTGGCTTTTTGGGCATCACACATTTTATTTTAAGTCGCTTTCCCTTTTTCCTAGTCAAATACTAGTATGTGCGATAGGCTTTTGCAACTCATTATCTCTTTTTGTTTGGAGATTTACATTTGTTGAACTCTTTAAGCAAAAAAAATAAAATAAAAGAGTGGGAAGATATATAGACACAAGTCTATGCATGTCTCAAGATCAACAAAGACATTGACTAATCATTCATGACAAGTTTGAAGATCGATTTACAACAATTACATAGATGTCAAGAGTTTTCCCACAGTGATAAGAGTGCAAAAAGAACAAGCTACTCTCGTAGATGCACAAAACCATTAATACAAAGGTACAAGGCAAAAAAAATGCTTGTGACAAAGCACAATAATGTCGATCAAAACATTTTAGATTTTCTATTTTTTATGTGTTTTTGGATTTTTGACATAAAAGCAAGAAAAGATTGATCAAAACAACAATGAAAAAACATTTAAAGCAAAAGCAAACAAGCAGAACATGCTATACAGACAGCCAACAAAGTAGTGTGTGCTCTAAACTAGAGTAATCAACTCAAGACAAAAAAATAAAGCACACGTCACACATGAGATTCAAGGAATTGTACCAACACCGATGGTCTTACGGAGTGATTCAAACCGTAGACCATCGAGAAGCTTGGTGAAGATATCCGCCTTTTGGTTGTCCGTATGAATGAATTCAAGACATACAACTTTATCTTCCACCAAATCCTGAATGAAGTGGTAACGTATCTCTATGTGTTTTGACTTGGAATGCTGAACTGGATTCTTAGAGAGATTTATAGCACTGGTGTTATCACAGAAGATACACATTGTATCTTGCAGAATCCCATAGTCATGAAGTAGCTCCTTCATCCAAAATAGTTGTGTACAGCAACTTCCAGCAGCTATATACTCAGCTTCAGCTATAGAGAGAGATACAAAATTTTGTTTCTTACTCATCCAAGAGACAAGATTGTTTCCAAGATAGAAGCAGCCACCTAAAGTACTCTTTCGATCATCCACACTTCCAGCCCAATCGGCATCCGAATAACCAGCAAGACAAGCATTAGAATCCTTTGAGTACCACAAGCCATAATCTGGAGTTCCATTGACATATCTTATGATTCGCTTCACCGCAGTCAAGTGAGATTCTCTCAGAGCAGCCTGATATCGAGCACAAACACCCACGCTAAAAGCAATATCTGGTCTATTTGCCGTGAGATAGAGTAAACTCCCAATGCTACTCCTATACAGTGTTGGACTTATTTCTACCCCAGAAGAATCAACATTGAGTTTCGTAGATGAACTCATCAGAGTGGAGGCATGCTTCTTGGAGTCTAATCCAAACTTTTTGACTATATTTCGAGCATATTTTTCTTGTGAAATGAATATGCCTTCCTTCCTTTGCTTGACTTGAAGACCCAAGAAGAATGTAAGCTCCCTCACCATACTCATCTCAAACTCGTTCTTCATTTCCTCAGAAAATTCTATGGCTTGAGCATTAATAGTAGCTCCGAATACTATGTCATCAACATAGACTTGAGCTACAAAAAGATAATCCTCATCATTTTTGACAAACAGAGTTTGGTCAGCATACCCTCTTTTGAATCCTCTATCCAGGAGGTACTAAGTAAGCCGATCATACCAAGCTCTTGGAGCTTGTTTCAACCCATAAAGTGCTTTGTTCAATCTCAGCACATGGTCCGGAAAGTGGGGATCTTCGAAACCTTTGGGTTGTTCAACAAACACTTCTTCATTCAGATACCTGTTTAGAAATGCACATTTCACATCCATTTGGTATAGTTTGAAGTTCATGGTGCATGCAATTGACATGAGAATGCGAATAGACTCAAGCCTTGCCACGGGAGCGAAAGATTCATCAAAATCAACTCCTTCTACTTGAGTGTATCCTTGAGCCACTAACTGAGATTTATTCCGGATAATCTCTCCATCTTCATCGGTCTTGTTTTTGAAGATCCATTTGGTGCCGATGACATGAACACCTTCAGGCCTAGGAGCAAGTTCCCATACATCATTCCTCACAAATTGATTCAGCTCTTCATGCATTGACTCAACCCAATTTTCAACTTGAAGAGCTTCTTCTACATTTTTCAGCTCAAATTGAGCTAGATAGCAATGATATGTCACATGATTGGCCAGAAGTGTGTTTCCCTTTCTAAGGCGAAGGCCTTCATCTAAAGACCCAATAATGTTACTTTTCGGATGGTTTTTAACCACTCATGATGATGGTTACTTTGAAGTGGACACTTCATTATTCCGAGAGATAGGAGGGTGAACTTCCGGAGGAGTGAGAGGACATGCTATTCTAGATATTGATCTAGTCTCCATTCTTGAATTTACGGGAGTTGATTCCTTTTTCGGTGTATATCCTTCAACCTCAATATCAAGGGCTTTGACCTCAACAGTGGGTTCTTTAGTGCTCGGCCCTTTTCCATCATCAACCATCTCTACTTTTGTTATAGCATCATCAATTCTCACATTGATGGACTCCATTACTGTCTTTGTTCTCTTGTTGTAGACTCTGTACGCCCGGCTACTAGTAGAATACCCAAGGAAGATACCTTCATCACTTTTCGCATCAAACTTCCCAAGATTCTCCCGATCATTGAGAATGTAGCACTTGCTTCTGAACACTCGGAAATACTTCACTTTTGGCTTCTTTCCATTCCAAATTTCATATGCGGTCTTCTTCGTTCTTGCTCGAAAGTATATTCTATTGCCAATGTGACATGAAGTGTTCACAGCTTCTCCCCAAAACTTTTGTGGAATTTGCTTGTTGAGTAGCATGACCCTTGCCATCTCTTGAATTACCCGATTTTTTCTCTCAACCACCCCATTTTGTTGAGGAGTCTTAGGAGCCGAAAATTCCTTTTTAATCCCATTCTTTTCGCAAAAAGAATCAAATCATGCATTCTTAAATTCCTTGCCATGATCGCTCCTTATCTTGACAATAGACACCCCCTTTTCATTTTGAAGCCTCTTGCATAGAACCTCCATTTTCTCACATGCTTCCGATTTTTCCCTAAGGAATTCCACCTATGTGTATCTTGAGAAGTCATTAACAATGACCATAATGTATCTTTTTCCTCCTAGACTTTAAGTTCTTGTGGGCCCCATTAGATCGACATGAAAGAGCTCTAACCATCGAGAAGTAGCAATCACATTCACCTTTTGATGACTTGCCTTTGTTTGCTTCCCCATTTGACATGCACCACAAATGGTTTTCTCGACCTTTCCAAATTTTGGAAGTCCTTCAACCGCCTCAAGTTTCAAAACTTTAGCAACTTGTTTGAAGTTTGCATGACCGAACCTTTGATGCCAAAATTCCAACATGTCAACTCGAGCACTTCTACAGGAAATTGGTGTCGTATGAACTACTTTATAACAATTGTCAGTAGTCCTATTCCCTTACAAGACTTGAATCCCTTCCCCATCAATAATTACACACCCCTTCTTTGAGAATTGAACAAGAAAGTCCTCATCACATATTTGAGTGATGCTTAAGAGATTTGCCTTTAGCCCTTTGATGTATAAGACATCCTTCAATAGAGGTAATCCTGGAATCTCAATAGTCCCCTTGCTGAGAACTTGAGCATGACTTCCATCCCCAAATGTCACATAGTCATTAGCCTTTTCTTTGAGTGACTTAAATAATGTTTTATCTCCTGTCATATGATGAGAACATTCGCTATCAAGATACCATAGGCATGAATTAAAAACCTTCAAAGAAGTATGCACAAACAAGCAAGCATGAGATAAGCACTCTTGACCTTCAAATAGAAACTTATCTTCATTTTCCATGCTCTTGTTGGATTGAATTTTCTTTTTCAGATTATCAATCTTATCAGAAAAAATTCTATTTCTTCTTTTATACTTCCTAATCAAAGAATTAGACTCATATAGGCTATTGTGTAAGATGTGATTCTTATTTTCAAAATACTTCAGCATGTAAACAAACATCCTAGCATGTTTCTTTGCTTTCAATAACTCTAGGAGTTCATTGTTAGGACATCCCTTAAACAAACTCATAGAGTCATTATCACAAACATTTAAACCACAATTCAGCATAGCCTTTTCCATAGCTTCATCCATAGCTAAGGGGTCTAGGATCGCACTTAGGTAATAAAACCACAGCAAGTGCACCTATTTTGATACCAATTGAAAGTTCAATTAGTGTATAAAACACTATGAACGTTTAGACCCCCAATTTCCAAATTATCAATTCAAGCTTATTATCAAACAATTAATGTGTGGAATATGAACATAAGCATATAACAGAATTGATAAACAATCTAAATCAAATAAAATCACATCCACAACAGAAATTAAATAGCAAAGATTAAGAGAAGAGAGATGCAAACACAAGGACAACACAACAATGTGTTATCAAAGAGGAAACCGAAGTCTTCGGCGTAAAACCTCTCCGCCGCCCTCCAAGCGGTAAATAATCCACTAAAGAATGTAATTGGGATATATGAACAGCAGAAGACCCTCCAAACCTAATCTATCCAGTGTACCTAAGCCCTCCAAGCTCCTACTCCAACGAGGTTACACCAAACCTATTTCTTCTTTAGCTTACCAGATTCCGCTATAGTCCATAGCATCAACCAATGTGAATTGGTCCCTTCCTAACTGCTTCCCAAAGCACCAAAAAGCCTTCTCACAGATGTGGGTATGGTTAGAAAAGGATTTGGCCAAGAACCTCTCAAGGATGTAACAATGGAGAGGGTGAGAGTAGAGGAATTTAAAGAGTCTCTATGTAAAGATTGTGGATGAGTCAATCTTGTTTTTCTCTAGAATTTCTCTCTCAAAATTCTCTCTGGAAGCTCTCTACATTTCATGGGTATAAGGAGTATTTATACTGGTGTGAGAATGGAATGCGAAAAGTCAGTTTTTTCCAAACAGGGTGTTTTGGCGACTTCGCCTCGCGACTGGACTGAGTCGTGAGTTCAAGTCGCGAGCTAACTGCCTGGCCAGCCTGAGACTTTTGTCCTGTAGTGCAACAACTAGCATGACTCTTCAGCTCCTGCATGCTTCACACGTGTGCCTGCTTTTGGTGACTTGCAAGTCACGAGCCACCTGCGAGATCTAGTCGCGAATCCCTGCTTCATTGCACAGTCTTGAGTATTTCTTTACACTCTCTTACACACTATCCTTACATGATTCCCACCTAAATACAGGGTTTCTAAGTGCTGAAATATAAGCAAATTGGCACGGAATAAAGCCAACAGAATGGTTGATTAAATTCAACCTTACAGCATAAATTCAATATTATTCAGAACATTAACGAATTAAACTTGAGCAAAAGGGTTGAGTTCATTAATAACTCATGTTCGGTTTTGTTTGATAACAAAATAAAAGAACCAAATTTCAACATATATCTTAGTG